>VZZY01022433.1:0-86922 GCA_013400335.1 Eurystomus gularis
TGATTCTGTGATTCTATGAAGTTCCCCGGTATCTTTGTGTTTCCACTAACCTTCTGGCAGCGCTCTTGTTAGATAATCCTTTTTCCTGTCAAACGCTCTGAGGTCAAAGGTACATGGACAACATTGACAATTTTTGGTAACACATAACAAAAATATTTTAAGTTTAATAGGAGACTAAGAACTCCTGCTATCATGTCGCTCAGTCCTAAACCTTGTCTAAATTACAACAATATGTCAAAATTTCAGTTGATTCTGTTTCCTACAACTGGAAATGTTCCCACTTCCCAGATGGCTGATTGTTTGGATTGGATGGAAATTTAATGTAGACATTTCTCTCTGTGTTACTAATAAATGTATAAAATAATCCTGCTGCACTGTCAATAAATTCCATCCTGCCTGCTTTTACTTCTTTCTGACCTGAGGAGAGGAAAAAATCAAACTAAACCAAACCAAAACATAAAACCATTCCTTTCTTCAGTTATGTAATGATCTTTTAATTTCAAGTACAAAGAAAAGAACACATGACCCCTGCCAAGTTACTGAAAAAAGTTAGGATTATCTTTTTACCACCTCATTGCATAAAAGCTCATAAGTATGAGGTTTGCTTTGATTTATTTGAGGCTGAATTTGGTACAAGTACACAAAAGGATAAAGACAGGAGAACTTGAACAAACAACAAATCAGTCTCTCCATCCCCATACATCTTCTCACCATTAAAGACTTTTTTTCCCCCTCTCATTTTTATGTCCTCTTTTTCCAGAAAGGGGAATTTTATGATGGATATCTTCAAATTATCCATCTTCAAATCCACATGAAACAAGAGGGGAAAATAAACACTGTAGCACTCCCCTTCTACAAGGTGAATAAAACACTTTTTCAGAATAATTTTGGAAGCACTCCTTGGATTTAATTCCCCATATGCCAGTATGGGGATGCCAATATGTATTATACAAATGTCCTCTTAGCGTATCAGTTCCCACTTATTCATTTGTAAAACAATTTTATGGCAGTGAACAGAAGAGAACTGAAAAAACATGGCAAGTATTTCATGGGCATTCCCTAACTCTGTCAAAGTGTACTCCTGCAGTAATTTTGCCCAGTTCCTCCTATCCACAGCAGCTTTAGCAAAGCTCTATCAGCTAACGTAAGAATTCTCTCAAAAACTAAGATCTATAACAGGAAAGAAATTGCACCATATGGCCAAAATCTAACTACAAAGAAAAGGCCATTTTCCCCCTTTGCTCTCTCAGTTCTGCTCTAGGACCACACATGGGCAAGGCTTCTCAGTATACACTGGAAAATGCTCATTCTAGCAATACTTCTGTCTTCTCACCTGTAGAGATGGATAAGTTTTCCTCTCTTATGGAGCCGTTGTGCACCAGAAGCTCTGGATGACCAACCCCATGATGTCCTTTCCCCACTCCCTGGAAGATGGAGACACCAACCCCCTTTCCTCAAGGGATTTTTTTCCAAACCTCTCTGTAGCACAGATCCAGTTTTGTCTGGACCTGGATTGGGCCAAAACCAGCACTAAGAGTAGGACAGGAATCCTGGGTAAGAAAAGAGGAATACTGACACTTGCAGAAGTGTTGCTGTCACTGATGGGCTGGTACTTCAGCATATCTCACTGCAATTTCAGGCTGGTGGGATCGGTCTCCTTTTTCTAGCAGCAGAAGCCTTGGGACAGTTGGGTTTCTCTGCTCCAAGGAGCTTCGCTGGTAGTAGTAGCTGGAAAGGAGTCTCAATTATGGGCACATGTTGAAGCAGGCAGCAGAAGGAAAGGGTAAGATAAGTGGGAAGCATCTATCTCTCTTCAGTTTGGTCTTGTCATGGCAGACAACACACTGACAAGCAGCTGGGCCCAGGCTGCACTTAGATGTTGTCTTTCATCCTGACTGCAAACTCTGTCCTCTCAGTCCTCTGCCACTGGGCATCTCCATGAACCAACAGCGAGTCATGGTTCAAACCAGTGTTTGCTTCTCTTTTAAAACTGTTGTGAAAGATGGTGCATAAGCACAGAGAGGGCAGTGAGGGGCCCAGGAGCAACACTAAGAGGTCAGGCAGGATCACAAGCAAAAGGTACGATTCTGTTGTGGAAAAGCAAATGCCACACTGCAATGTATAAACTGGGCTATATTCTGAGATACCCAGTAAAGAACACCTTTAATTTACACTGAGAAGAACACAGTAGATCCATGTCCAGGGCAATATACACCAGGGACCATGGGCTATACTGGGTACAGTCTGGAGAAAAAATATTCTTCAGAAAACTGTAAAACAATACCTATGGCAACATAAGAAATTGGAATTGCATTGTATTCACAAGGTGGACATTAAACCTTTCTTTATGTTGACAGTGGAAATAAGAAAAAGTAAAGCATTTACATTTAAAAAAAAAATCAGGCATGAGGCAAACCAGACTAACAACAGGGGCAAAAAAGTGCTGGAATAGTTTGCTTAGGAGGTTGTGGCATCTCCCGCACAGGGAACTGTCAGAAAAATTAGTGTGGCTCATTTTGTCTTGGTGCAGGGGAATGGGCTACATTACATCATCAAGTCTCTTCCAACCTGGAGCATCCCAGAGGATGCCACACACAGAGGGCAGAATGAGCATGTTTTCCTCTTGAAATGTGGTTTCTAAAGACAGAAAAGATGTTTACAAGATCCATTGCAATCTCACAATGACTGGTTCCCTTTACTATTTGGAAATGCCAGATTAAATGCTGCAAGATTTTCCTCAGGGAGGAAAAAGATGGAGAAAGGTGTGTGTCCCCCCGCCACATTTAAAGTAAAGCATCTACATCAAATATCTCAAAATCAGTGGGCAGAAGGGTGGTTCATCCAGAAGGCAGCAGAGAGCGGCCCAGTTGGAAGGTCTTGCCAGTGTCCATACGGCTAGCCTAAAGTGAGGTGAGGTGAGCACACCTCTCTGTACATGTGAAGCAGAGCTTCCTCCTGGGCTTGGCCAGACCTGAAAGGACCTGGAGGGCAGGGGCTTGTCACCCAAGGAAACACACCATACACAAAGGCAGCTGCTGATGAATCACAATGCCAAATTTTTTGACACTATGTTGGACACAGCACTGCCTTGTGCCAGCATTTGGGAAGAAAACTCCAACAACCTACTTGCTGTAGAGTCACAGGACATGAGTGTTTCTTAAATTTCCTGCATTAGGTGGGATAGTCATGTGATTATTTCAGCATTTGGTTCTTCACATTTATACCCTCAAAGGGTTCACGATAAGACAGTTTCTGGTGCTCACCCCTATGCTATTCGTACAAAGCTAGAAGGTCAAATGTTTTGTTATTTGTTTCATTCAGAAACATCAGTACAGAAAATGTCAACACGGAAAATCAAAACTCCCTTCTAGAAAAAAAGGGCTACTTTTAAAGTCCATCATAGCTGAGGCTCTGGGATTCTTAGTGTCAAGTTTGACCTAAATTCTCACTTTGGGCTTTTCAATGGTGAAAATTCAAAGGCACATTCAGTAAATTTTGAAATGAGGAGTGTTACTGATAAAATAAAAATGAATAATGCAATCACTACAGCATCCTCTATGTTATTTAATTTGATATTTATTTCAATTATTTTATTTTTTTAATGTTTCTGAAGTACTGTGAAATTTTACGTCACACTATGACATTTATCAGAGCGAGAGGTAATTTTGAGAATGAGATTGAGGCCAACTTTTATGGGTATAGGAAGCCATTTAGATCTGTGAAATTATGCATATTACATCAGCTTTTAAACCATCGGTACAGGAATTATTTGACACAGAAATTCATATTATTAAACTTCAGAACCAGCCTCTCCCCTGCTGATGAATGGAGCAATTCATCCATTCCTCAGTGCTATTGGCTTAGGCTACATCTCTTGAAACAATGACACCCTTGCTTAATTTGGTCCTTGATTTAAGTGAGTAACTCACCTGTTTAAACATACATGGAAACATTAGGGGGCTTGCACAGATGACAGTGTTGGTTTGAGCATCTTTCACTTTCATTAGCAAGTCTTGAGGACTGGGGTCCACACCATGGAGCTGTGCCTCAGGAGAAAAATTGCTGCAGCAAGAGGTGGAATTGGCAGCCAAGTCCTCTCCAGTGGGCGACAGAAACACAAAAGGATTTAGGTTAATGTTGATAAATCTTTAGACCTCAGCATATAAAAGCAAAATTCAGAATGACCAGACAGCATTCCTACCAGTAGGATAATAATTATCCCACTTCTTCAACAATTTTAGTCAAAAATATTACTGTGTCAGGAGAGCAGTGGTAGCTACCACACATGAGCCACAGTCTTTAAATGAGTTTGATTCCATTAACTCTACTAATATTTACTTTGCGTAATAATAAACAAAGGGAAATATTTTTGTCTTGTTGATGGGCCAGTTGTGTACTGTATCTGCCCAATGCTCATTGAATGACACAAGACAGCGGTAAGAATTTAGTCAGGTAAAAAAAAAAAATTGCCATTTGAAATAATCTCAACCTTAGTTTTCAACAACAGATATTCTGTCACCCCTGTTTGGCACTGAAGAGGAATTATTTTTCTATGTGCCTGGAGGTTTGCAAGCTGAGCATGGCTATTTTGCTGTCTGGCACATCAAAGCTCCAGGATACCAGGTAGTACTTAAAAGTGCACTGGGGATTGCTGGAGCAAATATTACATGTCTCTTTCTCACTCTCTGTGCTCTTTCACTCACCTTTGGGTGTTAGGATTGCTGCAGAGAGCTTTTCTATGCCTTCTTTTTGGCCTTTTCTGTTGCAACATTGACTGAGCTACAAAGGGGCAGCTTGTCTGTAGCCACCATTCTACTATGAAAGAAAGGGGTCAGACCCAGTGATTCTGCAGAGTTCAAAGGATGCCTTTCTCCATTAAATGGAACCCACAAAACCCCCAAAGCAAGCTGCAAGAGCTTGTTTCTGCCAAACATTCACAAGTGGAAACAACTGCTTGTAAGTAGGAAAATAATTAAAAAAAACAGGAAAAAAATATGCCCTTTCTGTACCTACCTTGAATTTTCTCTTATTCTCTTTTATATTAACTTGTTTTGTGTCCTAATAGCCATACTTATGTATGTTAAATATAATAGGTATCACAATGCATGATACAGGAGTTACCCCCTACAAAGACAGCTGTAATGTGTCTATGCCACAAACATGTTCCTACAGTCTTACCTGCATTTCCATGTCTGATATGCCTGATGCATGTGAAATTATGTGACTTCACATGTTAATTATTTACTGACAGAGCTTCTCATTTGTACCTTGCAGGATCTATCCTGTATGCTTCATCTAACACCTTGTCACAAACGTCGAAAAAAAAAAAAAAAGAAAAAGCAGTACTTGAGTATCTAAAGAGCTTTTTATCTCTGACTCTCTTCTACTAAACAGGAGATAATCTCATATCACAAGAGTTATGGATGACCTCTATGTGGGATCCTGCTTCTCCTGTCAATGTCCCTGGCTTGTGGTATACTGGAGGTTGTAAAGCTACTTGAGGCATAGGAATTGCCATGAGCAGAGAGTAACCCACCCAGTATCTAACTTCTGACACTGGTCAGCAATTTCTGTTTCAGTAAAAGGAAAAGCACACTCATCACAGACAGCAGTCACAAGTATCTGGACGTCAGGGAAAGTTTTGTTTGATGCAGAGACTAGCCCATACTCTGAAGAGTAGGAGGTATTATAGAATTTCCAAAGTCTTGGCTGTATTTCCTAAACCACAAAATGACTTTGAAATATTGCATTTATCTTTCTGTCTTTATCAATTGCCAGCCTCCTCTGCTTAAATTCATAAAAATATAAGATTTAATGAGGTAAGTTTCCACTTCTTAGAGGACAAGCCCGGAAAAAGAAGAGGTAACATGGCTAAGAGTGCTATTAAATTTCTTCTTTTCATCAGTCTATGTGATTTATGGCAGACAATTGGTCTCACAGAAATGCATTAAATAATTCTTAAGAAGAGGAAAATAAATTCAAAAAGAGAGACAGTATAGTCAACAGGGGTAATGTCTGGATTGTTATTGTGGGAATTTCAATTTTTCATTTCTCAACTTTTTCCTTTTTTCTTTTCTTTTAGTCTTAGTAATATGTTGCTTAGGAATTGCATAAATAGCAACAGATAAGTTAACTCTTTTACATCCATGATATTTCAATGATGATGAAAGTTTGGATTATTATTAGACATTCAAGACTCACTGGAGGCTAAAGTTGATTCATAGCTCCAACATAGGAGGTGGCTCATTTTCTCAGTGGCACTAATGGTTTAATCATTCCTACTATTCCCTGAGCACTTTTATATTCTTTAAGCTTTCTTTGAAGCCAAGATTTCACACTTGTCTCTGATCTAGTTTATTTATATCCCACTCATACTTTACTTCTAAGCAGATCTTCCACTGTACTTGAACCCCAGGGAACACACATTGCATAGCATTACAGTCCCAATATTGGAAATATAGTTATGTGAATGATATGATAGGATTATAATAGGCATTAAAAAATAGAACTTTAATTACACTTGTGAGAATTCCCATGTAAAGGAGTAGATTAACTCAAAAGTGTCAAGTCTTATGAATGAAATCTGACAATGATATACAACTTCAGGAACAGGGATTTCACCCTAATATATTATTTCACCCAGCCACCCATAAAAAACATATGTGCAATATCCATGATGCAGATACTTTCTCAGGAGAGTTTATCTATCCCTCCTGGAATGCTAGGAAAGGAAAGGAAAGGAAAGGAAAAACTTGCAAGAAAACACCAGGAGTGGAGTCATTTCATTTAAATCTAGCCAATGCAAAGTTAGACATCTAATCTAAGCAAATTGCCTAGCCTCTGTCTCAACAGCATATGTTAGACACTTCTAGAGGGTGATTCAACTCCTTCTAGGTACAAGTCTAAGGTAGAAACAGTTATCCTCTGAAAGCACATATTCCCCATATATATATATATATACACACACATATTTGACTATATGCAGAACCTCAAAGATAATCTTAGGCTAGACACCTGCCAGACAGGTAACTAAGTTTAGATGAGATGTATCCACAGCGGGGTCAAGTGGTACTTATCACACTGTCCTATGTAGCAGCAATGCCAGTAGCCAACCAGAGAGGCTCACTTAAATTTGTTGCTGGCTCTACTTAGCTTGGCCAGCTCAATCTTAGATCCTCACACCTCTTTAGCTAGGATTTCACAAGTGTGAATGAATCTTGGGGATTCAGGCTCTTTCAAGTGAGTTTCTCAGTGGAGACAAGTGAGCACACCAGCAACTGTTAGCAGGATTGGTTCCTTCTAATTTTTTCGTGATCATTGCTTGTATGAGAAATTAATTTGTGTTTGTAGTACAGTACAGGAAGTGATCATAAAACAATATGCATGTGTCAATTTTTCTTTGCATCTCCCTCTTTTTTGTCAAAACACAACATATGTAACTAACTTTTCACAAATCAAGAACATCAAGTTGCCTTGGGGAAGCTGTATACCATTATTATGGCACTAAAGCATTAGCTAACTACTGCAGAGTTGATGTATATGACCTTGTAGACTCATTAACATACTCTCCTTCCTTTTTCCCATGTGAGGTTGGCTTAGTTTTCTAATTCTTCCATTTCTAGAGCTGACCTTTGACTTGTTTCATTCCCAAGTTTCATTCGTTTACTGAACATGCATACATCTTTGTAATTTATACTAGCATTTCTGCTATTTGTGATGATGGGGGTGATGAGGCTAAAACTGAAGTTACTTTTGTACAACTGTCTCATCAGGCTCTTATCCTCTAAAGAGAGAGCTCATTACCTTTACAGCAGCACAAAAGGATATTCTGTGCCTATTAAGGTGGAGTTGGCAAGGGACAAGCCACACAGCACAGGGCAGATTGCTGTACAAGTATGCATAAGTCAGTTCAAAAATTTATGAAAATTTACATATCCACAAGATTCCACTGTTTGAAATTGTTTTAATGATAGGAATTGTAGATCACCAAAATCTGGAAACCTTTCATCTCTAACAGTGATTGAAGAGAAAGAACAATATGGTCAATATCAGTTTCCATTGCTGTGGGTGCTTCTGATCAAACCACTCCATCTACATGGTAATTTGTTGTGACGTTTTGATCAAGGACAAGACACATTCCAGAAAAAAACATTTAAAATCATTATGCAAAAGCGTTACTGACCATTACAAATTTGGAATTTTTGAACTTGTTGTTAAATTAGCATATTCTGCCCTTTCCACTTCCCCACCAGCTGACAGATTTTTTAAAAATGTTTGTGATTTGTGTCCACTTTGGTTGAATATGCCTGACTTGAGTTATGAGTCATATCTGAATGATGAGCCAGCCAGTGTCCCCTTTGTACAGCCACCTAGGCAACATAAGAAGAAGGGAAAGGAGAATGGTGAAAACCTACGAAGTGCTTATTGTGCAGTTCTTGCACACAAAACGCAGGTTTCACAGCTTCTGTATTTCTCAGCATAGAGCTGGCCTGGAATTGGAAGCGGCACAGTGGTATATCCAAATTCACATCCTTCTTGGCAAATTGAACATTGCCAAGGAATTATTCCATGGTCCGGAACTCAATAGTCCATACTTGGAGAAGGATTGAGGGCATGGTTTTGGCCCCAGCCAAAGCACTCTTCTAAGCACCTACTGGGCATGGAGCAGGAATCAACACAGACCAAAGAACACCCCCAGTGGGGAGACAGCAGCCATCCTGTCTGGGAGATTCAGAGGATGTAATAGCAGAGACACAGGCTATTCTGTGCTAGCTGGTCTGAGAAGAAGAGGTGTCTTTAAAAGTTATAGCCTGAGGTCCCTCTTTGTACAGCGCTGGGGCGGGAGAAGGAAGTTTCTCCTTCCCAAAAGAGAGCACATTTTTGGTTGGTTGATGTTTTCCTACTTATTCTAAATGAAACTCATACTTCACAGCAGGAAGTAGTGGCAGGACTAGCCCTAAATGTACACTTGGAGAAAATAATTCTTGCATCTGACAGAGCTAGTCTACTTCACAAAAACTCAAATATGAGGAAAACCAACTCATCATCACAGGATAATCTTTTGAATGCATCAATAACATCTATGGGCACAGAGACAAATCTTGAGTATTCAGCTAATGTATAACCCTTCACAACTCAAGGGATTTTCCAAAGAAATGAAAGAGGTGCTGTCTGACAGGGTGATAGTTTACCGGATTCATCATTTTAAGCATTTTTAACAGAAATATTGATGACACCAGTGATTTAACAGCACTGAATCTCCAATGTGATTACCATCTGATATTTTAAAGATAATTCTGGGAATTGTTACATACAGTCATTCAGGATGAATCTGAAGGCTAGAAGTGCACATAAATACAAATGTTACATCTTCATTCTTGTCAAATGATTCCCTGTTCCACAGTACAAAATTCCCCACATTGCAAGACAATTGAAACCATCAACATTATTTGCTTTCAAAAAGTTCTTAGATGCTGCCAAGCTCTAAAACATTCCTATATTAAGTAAGTTCCAGTGGCTCAAATGTAGAAGTATTAGGGAAACACTGAAATCAGCTACTACTCTAGAGTTCTTCATTTCATTGTATTTTATCCATGGGCATGTTGCCCTCAAGTAACCTGCAACAGAAAGTTACTATATGCAGCAATTCTTGTGTCTCTGACTTTCTTACCTGAAGATTTCTTTAGGCCAATCTACTACTGTCCTGTGTAAGAGAATATTTATGCAATTGCTCTGGGAGAACTCCTGAGTCACAATATGCTAAAATATAAGAAACAGATTTTTAAAAAAAACTTCTTTACACAAAGAGGAAAACGAAAGATCTAGAAGAGTAAAAATACCCAGTCTTCTATTTGCTCTCTTCTAATACTGACTTTGCCTATACAAGAGTACCCTGACAATAAGCAGTTGAGCTTACAAGTTGAGCTCACATGCAGATGTTCAATCTTCCCAAAATGCTGCAACTATCAGTCCAGTCCTTGTGAGAAAATGAATGATAATTAACCCTCATTACATGAAATAACAAGAAAATTCCAATCAGATATATTATCTTAAGGAGGCAACTAACTGGCAGAAAGTGTAGATTCCACTACTTTTAACAGAAATAAATCTTGTTTGCAGAGATGAAAGAGCAGGACGTGAGTCTCCTGACCTTACTGAAAGTAACTCATTACTTCCTTCTGACTGCAGCACTGGATTTTAAATAGACTCCTCTAATTTTCCCCATATTGAAAGGGCTGACTTTCTGCTTAAAACAGCTACTCAGGGAAAACTGACATGTCCCAGTACAGTCAATTAGTCTAATCTGCAAAGTAAAGGGCTACCAGTTGTGACTATATTTATCATACTCAGTGTAAAATCAAGAATAACTGAGTTCTCTTCAACTCACTGTATCCTGTGAAAGCCTTCCAAAACAAAATTCTTAATTTATCCTTTTTTTTAAAATAAAGGTCAGGTTTGTACCTCTTTTAAGCTAAGCATGCAAAAATTCACATGAAGAATTCACTTTTCCAAATATTTAAGACACTTCAACAAAACCAATCTACAGTCTCATAAATACAATCTCCAGCTGTATGTTAAGTTAATATACAATTAACTATGTACCCATATGAATTTGCTTGTTGGGCACCTATGCAATAAAAGCACATATGCATGTTTATGCACATGTATGGGTGTGTAGTGCAGGCAAGGGAAAGGGATTTGCATTTCAAACACTGAGCAGGCAAAACAGGACTAACATTACAAGAAAACTGAATAGCCTTTGAAAATGTAGCCAACATAATTAAATGGATTATCTAAATATTGGTTTGGTCCCTTCTCTGCATCTGTACTTTGTTCAATGTAACAGATTCCTCTGGGAAGATTCTTAGCCACCATGGAGTAAGAGACAGGACAGGATGCGCATATCTCAGCAGGGACGTAACCCTGGGAAGTGCTCAGTTGCCACGACCAATTGCTCTTAGTTTTAAATCAACCCTGCTGAAACCTTTTGGAATGAAGACCTCTTTGATCACTTTCAGAAATAAAAAACAACTTAAATCTTTACATGTTTCAGAAGACAAAAATGAACTTTGATGAAGTAAACTGCAGGGAAATATTTTTCTTCCTACTGATATATTATTTACTTCTCAAGAGGTATGGATGTTCAACAAGAAGGTAGAAAATAATTACAGCAACTCCCCTGTGTGGTACAATCTCCAGTGGCATACATTGGAAGAAATTCCAGTCTTTTGCTGTTTTAAAGATATGGCTAACTCCCAGGTTTTCTCTCAGGAAAAGCATTTTCAGATTTCATGCATCTGGGAAAGAACGTGCTTCTTAATTTTGGTGCAGAAAGGTGTTGGGGTGAATTAAATTTTTCAAGGAAGGGCACAAAAGTGAAGTACCAGCAGTACTCTGCTTTTTCCCCCTTGTATCAAAAACAATCCAGCTATACTCATGACAGAATTACAGAGGATTCTCAAATTCTGCTTTGCTGGGAGATGAATCACTATGTTAGAGGAACTTCAGTGTGCTTAGCATGTTAGCAGGTTATGAAAAAATTGCTTTACCCACACCAGCCAAAACGCTATCAAGGTACTAAAGTTAAGAGAAGAATAAACCTTGCTCCTTATTATTGAGAACTAAGATGATACAGATCTTCATAGCTAACATGGCTTTGACTATTCATATCACAAACACAAAAAAGGGAGTATAAAACCAATCCTATTTCAGAATGTCTGCTAGCCTTTATTACCCTGAGTGGACTAAATAAAATCAGAAGTTAATTTACCATGAAAATCTTAATAATATTTGAAATAAATGCACTGAAAAGACAACAATTAAACTCTCACAGTAAAAAAAATATGCATAATAACAGCATTAATAAGTCACATTCTTTTAAATCTTGGCTACTAGCATCTGCAATCTTTTTCTGCCTTTAAGAAGTATGCTGCCGAATATAATTTTTAATCTTGGCTTTCCTCTTTCAGTGCTTCTCAGATACTTAGTATCTCATCTTTTAGGGAAATACGTTTTAAAAAAGACTGTGTCCTTCGATACCCTTTAGCTAAATATCATTGTGTATGTCTACATCCTCTGCTGCAGCAAGTACCAGATACTTCAGGCAACAGCTTTGGGCTGGGTATTTTTTTTTTCAAAATCGGCTTAAAATGTATTATATTTGAATTTAAGGGGAACAATTTAAATCATGCATGGATGAAGGAGTACTGAGAGGTTATGAAGGGCAAGAGGAGCAGTTAAGTACCACTATGTTTGTGACACTCTGCCTCAGAGAAAAAGCATAATTCCTTCCTTAGTTCTTAAATGGCCAGAATTATTGTTATATTGGAATTCATTGTTTTTCTTTTCTCAGCCCAATTATATTGTTGAAATAATGTCAGTGATTCACACTAGGAAATTCACCATCACTTTTATTTGTTCATTCTTCAGCCAGTCAAATATAAAAGAAGCCTATTCCAACTCTGTATGGTCTCTGAGCCATATCTAAACCCCTTCTGTAAAGGACTTTATTTAATAAGAAATAGTGGCTGCGTGGCATCATCAGATTAAATTTCTTTTCTGTTATGCAGGTGCTTTCACAAGAGAGCATAGGTATGAATGTAGGAACAGAGTGGAAAGCTGCTCTGTTCCAAAATGCATAGTTTCAGGAGTAAAGATTTAACTAGTTGGCTTAACACAAACATGTTACACACTCGTCACATGCTGCTGTCCACTAGCTCTTCCTTGCTAAAGGTTTAAGACACTCCACTGGGTTGAGTGGATTGAGGATGCATCAAAATATATTTCTTGCTTACTGAAGGTAGCATATATGCACCAGCAAAGGTCTAAAGGGAATAATATCAGCAGCCCATTGCATGCTGATATATTTGACCAGTTTTAGCTCAATTTAATCCTATAATAAAGGGAAGCATGGAGCATGCCAGAGACCAAATTCTTTGTATTTTGGTTCCTTGTCTAACCTGCCGCATGTTATTTGATTTTAAGGGCATGGCTGAGATATCTGTTAGAGATAGCATAGTGGACTTGTAGTTCTGCCTGTGTTCCCTGGTTGAGTAGTGTTGGTTTGAAACTCCATGCAAAGCCCAGAAGCTTTCAATGCATATGTTAGAAAAAATGGATTAAGAAATACAGACCAAAAAGTTTGGATAGCTGGGAACAACTCCACTTCAGTAAGCATAAGACTATAGGTATTGGTAGTCACTCTGGTAGGCCAATAAAGTTAGGTCACAGGTCTACAAAGGAATAAGAGAGAGAGAGAGTTTATATAAAAGAGATGTCCTATACTGTACAAAATGCTTAAGACACAGGCCTGAAGAATACTAAGAATAAGTTTGAGCTACAAGTCTAGAACACTGGGACATGAAGACTGGCATCTGAGTAAGCAAAAAGAAGAGGCGTTGTGTATCATGGCGTAATGAAATAAAATACCACCACCGCCTAATTTTTTGCCTTCGACAATTTTGCAGTAGAAGTTTTAACTCTTCCACAGCTGGAGCTTTTTTTACAGGAAAACTATGTGTTAATACACATTTTTATAACAGAAATCCAAGTAAAAGTTTAAACTCTTATCTCACAGTCCAACTTTTCAATCTTTTGATCACCACGTGAGAAGCATCACAGAAGGTGCTGCAGGACTTGATTATTAAAGCAACAGTGGGGGAAAACATAGCTAAGGAATATCATTCTAGATAATAGATTACATCAGTGTAATTTTACATCACTGAGGAGATTACACGCTTGGCTGATAAGGGCAAGACCATGCAGTTAGGAGCTAGAACACTACAAAGTTATCATGGTAACATTATATACATTAAACTCTGGATAACCAGTCTTGTAAATGTAATTGTAAATAAGAGGTCATCAAGATTTATTTCATGGGGCCCTGAAGAGATTCATTCATTATCCTGGGTCCTTTTAATGTGTTAATCTATAGCCTAGGGAAAAACAAAGAAAAATTGATACTGCAGGTGACACCAAATATTAAAAAATGGCATTGTCAGAGAAAAGACCACTGGTACTAAACAGTTTCAACCAACAGGCAGTGTGGGCACAAACAAATAGCCAGTGTAGAGTTAGATACGTAGGAAAGAGCAAAGACTGGGATTTCTGATAGAGTCTCATGGAAAGTAGCAACACTGAACATAGCAGAGGGGGAATCATAATAGACAATCAACAACACATAACTTTCAAGTGCAATTGGGTGGGCAAGAGTTAGCTTGACGTAGAAACTAGTGAACATTTAGTCTGTGTGAAAGAGAGATTACTGCTGTTTCACTGTTCTATGATCAGGGTAGTTTGTCCACTTCCATATTCCCACTTCAGGAATTACGTTAAGAAACTGAGAAGGTGATGGTGAATGGTTAGAGCAAGAAAATGACTAGCAGAGACTTTCCTAAAGAGTATATCAAATATAAAGGTAAAATATCAGACCATAGTTACCTATAGAAAGAATTCAAGGGGCTTCTAATTGTAATAGTTCAAAGTACAACACAATCCAATAACCAGCACAGCAAGCTTCATTAAATCAAAGTCAAAACAACAGCTTTTTAAAACAAAAAGTCAGGATAATTTGTCGTCACTTCTTTTATACCTTAGCAAAAGTGATAGTGTATCATTGTGATGTTTAAATAAATTTTTCCCCTTCTAAAAAAATTGTTCCAAGCAAGCATTACTTCAAAAAGTTTTCTGTGTTATATAGAAGGTCAGGATAGAAGACCAAAAAGATAAATCTTTTTGTATCTTTTGGTCCTATAGTCATAGTATGAATTTAGTAACATTCATAGTTTAACACAGCAATAATCTTAATCAGATTGGAAAAGACAGTTCCCAAGTGTACTGATTCATGGAACTTGCAACATATCCTTAAGTTCCTCTCATACAAGTGTAAGTTTTGGACATTTTTGATACCAAAAATCAGGCCTGAAATTAATGCACTAGGACATTTCATCCTATTATTTGCACTTTGAATAGAACATATCTGCCAGATTGGATGGACAAAGTGCATGTTGATGTGTTTACACCCACCTTAACTTGATTTTATATCCTAAAACAACAAATACTCTCATGAGAGGCAAAATACTCAAGCGAGGTTTCTGACAGATTCCTCACCTTGGTCATTGTCCCCAGCTCCCTCTCTGAATTACTTGAGTTTTGTTTGCAGTGCTGGAGGAGGCACAGCACAGAAGACAAGAGAAAGCCTACACGCATGTTGATGGGCCCACGAATGCTGACAGGCTGGTTGGCTAGCCCAAAAATTCCACACTACACAGCAGCCAAGTTTGCCACTTTCCCTTAGTGTAAGCCCTAATTGCATCTCTCTCTTCTACCCAGATTTTGCTTTTGACAAAGATTTTAACAACATAGGTCTAGCTGACACTTTTCCATCCATACTTTTAAGTTTATTTGTGCTTGGCCAAACAGTATAAAAGTTATGGAGTAGGACTTGACATATGGAGAGAAAGTCAGTGTTATTGTATAAGCTTCATTTCCTTAGGAAACTAGGCTAAAAATTTAAACAGGGATTTGAAGCTTGATAGTGCCCTTTCAATAAAAAGAATGGAGCAAGAAGATGTGCTTGCTTTCCTGCCAGAGGAAATTGCTAAAACAGGCATTTCTTTTAATTTAAAGAATAGACTGTGTAGTGTTTCAGTTTGCCCAGATGCTGTCAGAAAAGGTCATTGACCTACTGGTCCAATAACAGTAATAGAAGATAAATTACTGACTATTTACTAGGGTGATCCCATAATATCAATCCTTTAGCCTTTAGTTTTAATTATTAATTATAATTTAATTGCTCAGCAACCAGCAGTCTACAGCTTGTCTGTTAGGTTTAATTAATTTGTTCATCTCCATTCTCCATCTTGACATTTCACTGTCTATTGCAAAAGTCTAATGGCCTTACCATTTTTATTCTCACCACAGAACACTTTTGCCCATGGTAGTGAATCTTGCAGGGAACATGATAGGTAGAATTCCAATAGTTTTGTCTGTTCCTGCAGCTGCCTCATATTAACATCACCAAAACAGATGTTGAATTTAATCACCATCGAGAACTTCAATGTATGAACCCACATGAAGAAAACAAATGTGTGGAAAATCCAAGGATATATTGATCAAAGAGAGTTTCAAAGCACTGGAAAGACTACAGGAAGCACAATAGTACATCAAATATGACATCTAAGAATGCTGACCAGGGGCTCTTTTATACAGTCCTTGAGGTCTGACATGTAAACTTGTCTCGTTCACTCTGCATTATACACAGGCTCAGCTAAAAGCTGCCATTGCCAAGAGCAGTCACCCTAAATGAACCACTTCTATGGAGAAGGTTTTTTGTGCTCAAGCCCAGATGTGAACAGTCCTGTATACATCACAGCCCTAGGGAGGGGGATCATTAGAAACTGGGGGAGTTCTGTTTCCCCTTTGCAGCTGCTGTTTCCTAGTTCAAGGTTAGCTCAGTCTTAGTTGCAGAATCTGGGTCTTGCTCATGAGAAGTATGTAATATAAACCAATGAAAGAGAATGGTTGTTATTCTCTGGCATCCAAGCGACAAGCTACACCTCTCCACCACTGCAGCAGCAGAGCCCAGCAGGATCAGGGCTTCTCAGCAGGGATGAGCTGGGAGCCAAGGAAGAGTCCAATACAGCATGATGTCTTCTAACAGGATCTGAACAGTGTCAGAATGGCAACAGGTCCTATTGACACCCACAGACACAGCATGGTGATGAATGACATCCAAGGTCCAGTCAGGACCAGAAGGCAGGGCTTAAACATAGGTCAAGGTCCATCACAGAGACATGGCCAGAAGCAGAACAGTAGACAAAGCCTGGAGTCAGCCTGGCTTTCAGAATCATCCAGTAAAAAACAATCCATAAGGAGCAGACAGGAGTGAGCACAAATACATTTCTAACGGAGCTCAAGTGAGGTCTGGGTGGGCAGAGATTGTATGGTTGGGGGTCCCAGCTGAGACCATTCTGGTTAATCACAGCCCTGACATGCAGTTTGCATTAAAAAAATAAGAGGAAGGAATTCCTGCCAAACTTAATTTTGCACTAGAAGATAGAGAAATGGAAATGTTGGATTTTAACCCGGTATTTCAAACCTGGAACTAGGGAGTTTTAATGAAAAGCACATTTCTTTCCTGAAATAAGAAATTCCTGCTGTGAAAATGCTCTTTTAATCAGGAACCCAGTTTTCCATAGGAAGCAATTTTTAATGGATAACACTATAATGAAAATTATCTTTAATTGGAAAAAAAATCAGATCTTTTCAGTGTTGGAGGAAGTGGAATTCAATTTCTTTCTAGGCTTAATCTTCATATTGTGCCATTGTGTTTGAATCTTTAGGACCCATAGGGCACATTAGTGTTAGCATCTTGCAGTGAAGAAGATAAAGTACATAGGAAAGATGCACGATGGAAAGGACATCTCATTCCCTGGTGTGTGATTTCCTCCCTGCTACTGGCAAGAAACAAGATACACTTGCCTCAGTCTCTGCTGCTGAGATGGTACTTTAACAAGGATTAGTGCAAGTGAAATGATGGAAGGGAAGGATTTCCTATTATTAGATCCATTTAGGTCCTTGGGGCATTGAAAGCTGCTGTTGAGTCAATGAAAAGATGAATTTCCTAAATCAACAGCAAAAGAGATGTAGCACCATTCTGCTGATAAACACTTGTGTGCAATGCAGTTAGGGCTCCGAGACTTTAATTTATTTGCTTGACATTTGTACTTTATTTGCTTTCCTAGTTCTTAGAGGGTCTACAGCAACCACGGTTTCCACTGACTTCAATGGGCACAGCGCATGCTTGGTAACCTTAAGAACTGTTCTTTAATTTGTATTTTGAAGTATACTTTAGAGCAATTATGAATGAGACGTGTTAATGCGCTACCCTTTCATTTCCCCATCAGCATCATACAGGCTAAACAACATCTTTCTGAGGCACCAGTGAGTTACGGAGATTTTCCTGCTGTCGGACCAACTATGTGTGGTGCTGCTCATTGAAGGCATCTGCCTTCCATGCAAAGAGTTTGTGCAGAAATGAAGACAAATCTATCTCAGAGACAAATGTTCATTAAATAGGTAGGTGCAGGAAGAATACCAGTAGTTCTACCACTGCAGTAGCCTAGTGACCACATCCTAGTTTTGTGAAGCCCTTTTCCAAAGCCCGCAGCCAGCCATGAGCTGGTTTGAACATCATAGCATGGTTACAACAGAGTTGCCTGCCTGAAACACATTATTGATCTCCCCATAGGACAGACAGAGATGCCTTGTGATAGTAGCCAGCTCTCTGGAAAGCCTAAGACCTAAGATCTAGCTTGAGTTATGCATTTTCATAATAACTGCAGTCAAAAGAAGACAAAAACAACCGAATATGAAAAGATAGGGTTTTGTCACATAAAAATCTCCACAAGAAAATGCTCCAATTTGGGAATTAAAAAAAAAAAATCATAAAATGATAATTTTGGACGTTTAGCAAAGTAGAAGTATTAACAATTTTCATCCACCTTTGATTAGCCATTTTAAAATCAAAACATTATTTTTTAATAAAAAACACGTATTCATTATTAAAGGACATTCATCATGAGTAAAATAAGAATGAGAAACAGTATCAACTACATACCATAGAATCATAGGATATTTGGTGTTGGAAGGGACCTTTTAAAGATCACCTAGTCCAGCCTCCTATCCCCTCCCCCACCATGAGCAGGGACATTCAACTAGATCAGGCTGCTCAGAGCCCCATTCAACCTGACCTTGAATTTTTCCAGGGATGGAGCATCTCTCTGGGCAACCTGTTCCAGTGTTTCACCACACTCACCACGAAGAATTTCTTCCTTATATCTTCGAATCTAGAATCATTTAGGTTGGAAAAGACCTTTAAAATCATCAAGCCCAACCATTAACCCAGAGCACTACCAAGTCTACCACTACCCCATGTTGCTAAGCACAGTATGTACACATCTTTTAAATACTTCCGGGGATGGTGACTCCACCACTTCCCTGGGCACCCTATTCCAGCACCTCATAACCCTTTCAGTGAAGAAATTGTTCCTAATGTCCAACCTAAACCTCCCCTGGCACAGCTTGAGGCCATTTCCTCTTATCCTATCACTTGTTGCTTGGGAAAAGATACTAACACCCACCTCTCTACAATCTCCTTTCAGGTAGTTTTAGAGGGTAATAAGGTCTCCACTGAGCCTCCCCAAGCTTGGAGAAACAAGGCCAAACAGCCCCAGTTCCCATAGCTGCTCCTCATAAGACTTGGTCTTTAGACCTTTCACCAGCTTTGTTGCCCTTCTTTGGACATTCTTGAGCACCTCAATGTCTTGTATTGAGGGGCCCAAAACTAAACACAGTATTTGAGGTGTGGCCTCACCATTGCCAAGTACAGGGAGATGATCACTAACCTAGTCCTGCTGGACACACCATTTCTAATATAGTCCAGGATGCCATTGGCCTACTTGGCCACCTAGGCACACTGCAGCTCATGTTCAGCTGGCTGTCAACCAACACCCCCAGGTCTTTTTATGCAGGGAAGCTTTCCAGCCACTCTTCCCCAAGCCTGTAGCGTTGCATGGGGTTGTTGTGACCCAAGTGAAAGAGCCAGCACTTCGTTTTGTTGAACCTCATACCATTGGCCTTGGCCCATCAGTCTAGCCTGTCTCCATATCTCTTGTCTAAATCTACCCTCTTCTAGTTTAAAACCACTACCCTTTGTCCTATCACAACAGGCTGTGCTAAAAATGCCTTTGTAGAGCAGAAAAAGAGAATTCATACCTGGTGATCCCCTCCCTTCTTAGCTTCCCTGACCACTTCCCCCTACTCCCCAGTGGAGAGCATAAGGACTGCACAGACGTTTCTCAGCACTGAGGCTGTATAAATAAAAAAAGTTCATATTAAATAACGTCTCCAGATTGTGAGATTCTAAAAGAAACATTTTATGGTTCTTGCCAACTTATTTTAAGTTCTAAAAATTTATGTTATCTTATTTATTCATCTTAATTCTTAGTAAAAAGGGAGAAAGATGTTTATCACCTCAAATGTGCAGTATTCTATTGTAATTCCTATAGATGCTAAGCAATGACCAGGAGGGATGTCCAGATTTTAAGGTATTCTTGTTATACGCATGAACACCTCTCCTCATGCACATATTTAGGAAAAAGATTGATTAAAATCTGTTTGCAGTTAGTAATCAATATCTATTATTTTTATTCTTGGTGTGAGCAAGAGGAGCCTGTAGGTTTAGTCCAGATGTTTCTGACTGTTGTGGAAGATCCAAAGATTTCTGACACTACTAAATGCATACAGAAAAGTTTGGAAGATACCATTTTGTTTGGTTTTAATAACATTTAACACTATGCAGTTCTCCAAAGCCTTTCATCTTCATTCAGTTTGATAAAGATTGCCTAATTAATCATAGAGATTGCCCTATCATGTTATCTGGGAGACAGGGCTGGGTTAAAGCACTTTGATGAAAAATTATGATTGTTCTATGTCTATGACCGTCATTGTTCCATGAATGCAGACAAGAGCTGAGTTTGCAATTCAAATACTACATTCACTTTAAAAAGGTTTATAAAAGACAGAATGAAAGGCAACTATCACTACCTATTATTTTTTTTTAATGAGCTTATGAATTTTAAAAGGCATTTCATGGAAGAAAAAATGCCCACAATAACAAACATTTATGTGAGATTAAGGCTGAGAAATAAATCAGAAAATAAAAGTTAGTTAAAAAGCACAGCCTTTTTCTTCTGCTCATATGTACTTATTGCTAAAATGGCGGTCTATCAGTATAATCTATTAGTGAATTGATACATCACGTAATGCAAATTGGATGTGAATACTGTGCAGAAAAGGGGAAATTGAATTGTCTGCAATTTACACATTTACAAAATGATTCACACTTCCTATTTATCTTTCGCATTTAGAATACAAAAGAAAAACCTGAAAAGGAAACAAGATTTTGCCCTTTATGAAGAAAACGTGAAATTATTCTAAAACTGCATAGTACTTATGCATACTTAATGTACTTTATATAAGCATTTGTCACAATCCATCAGATAATGAAAATAGCATTAGAAGCTAATGTAAGAAAACAGAGACAAAACACGGCATTTTTTCATCCTGTGCTTTGCTGTCTATATTTTCAAGTTTTTCCAGACTGAGGAGCAGCACAGACAGGACAGCGCTCAACCGTACAGTGTTGGTGCTCAGCAGCACGCCCTGAGCACCTCCATTCTAACCCCTTCTGCTCCTCCCTCTGCTGTCATTATCTGGCTGGTCAAGCCACTGGTCTCAGAGCTTGAGGTTCACATTTCCTTAGACAGAAGAGTGTCCCTCATGGCTCAGGTGAATGCACAAACCACCACTTGCTCTGCCAAAAACTGGCTAGTTAGTTGGAGTCAAGGACATTAATAGTTTAAAGCCAATTATGATGGCATTTTTTGGTGGCAAAATTATACACACAAAGAAAATCTGTCATGCCTTGTTTTAAGAAGCCAGTTCACAGACACACTGACCACATCTCCTGAATTTTAGATGCTTTGATCTTTTCATACTGAAAAGCCAAGAATCTGAAGTTGAACAATAGAAATTACAATGCACAAAAGCAGAGATCAATTTCAAAAAAGCAGCCATATCTAATCACAGAGTGTAAGAATAAAAATCAGCATAAGATTTTCCCAGTAAAACCTAATGATGTTGTAAACTGGCAATGAGGACAATACTTGAACATGTGTTATCACTTTTCCAAGTGATTAGTAAAGAAACTAGAGTAACCAGAAATTTTTTGAAGTTGTCTTTTATTCTACTGTGGGTAATTACATGGTCATTATAGGTCTGGACAGCATAAAGTTTTCTTAGCCCATATCCAGGGCTAAACTGTAGAAGTTGCTGTATCACCCCATGGCTCCTCTGCAGCCAAGAAGGGGGATCAGGAAAAGGAGAGGAAACTCACAGGTCAAAATGGAAACAGATTTCATGAAACAGCCAAACTAATACCAGTGCCAGTATAAAGTAAATAAAGCTATACTTAGCCCAGCAAATGTACAGTGGTCACAAGAGAGAGGCAGCCAGCAGGAGCCACCATGCTACATCCTCAGTAACTTCCCCCTTTACCTGAGCATGACGTTTATGGTCTGGGATACACCTGTACCCAGCTCAGATCACCTGCGCTGCCTGACTCCAAACTGCTAATGGCCTGCAGACCACGGCTGCCCTGTGATTCTGCCCCAGCGAAACCAGGATACTCATGAAGGAGTTCTCTTCACCATGCCAATGAAAGGGACAAATAAGATGGATTTATAAAATTAATGATTAAGTCATCCAACAGAATGAGTAGGTCCATCTAGATATACCAGTTATGTGTGATGTTTTTAAACCAAAGATTAATCTCATCTTTTAAAGGACAAAAGGCTCTTTACTATGCATAGATAATACACGTATACTAGGTACCAGGCATTCACAAAAACTGGATTTAGTTTATGGTCATTCACAATTGACAATAAGTCTGGAAAAGAGTGTGTTGCAGGAATGAATGAGTTCATTCAGTCAATAGATTGCCCTCAGGAACAGCATAAATTCCTACTGTTTGATAAAGTGCTACAAGTAAAGCATAACAGGAAACCAGAGTTACTTGGATTCAAATTTCCAAGTGAAAAAGTAATGCAGAGCAGCCAGGTCTTTTACATGCGATACCCTGAAGTGCTTATACAGTTGTGTACCTGTGAAGATGAGAAATGACCATTACTACAGGGTCACGTATACTATCAGGCTTTCAAGAGAGGTGGAAGGCTTTTAATTGACATTGTTCATGCTTAATGATTCTCTTTCCTTGAAACTGGCTAGAGAGGCAGACATGTCAAACATTTTCCCTTGCAGCTGTTGAATACCATATCTGTCACTAGAACACTGAAGTATGTTCCTCAGTGTTCACTGGGTTGTCATTTTTGCTCTTATTCTTTCTGTAACATCTTGCTAAGTGGTGTAACTATCCACAAGACAGGATTTTTTTTGCCTGAACTGGGGACCACAGATATCTGCAGAAGAAAAGATCCTGCCATTTATAAGAAATATTACCAACAAAACCATAATTTATTGGTAATGAGAATATCTAGGCCATGGAAATGGCCCCTACATTCTCAGGACCTGGAATTCCTTCCAATGCCCCTCCTCACAGCACCGCCCTGAGGAAATTATATTTCATTTCTCTGCCACATATGTATCTATGGACATCAGTGTCTGTGATGATGGATTTTTTGTGAGCCCTTTTGAGTCAGTGTGTTATTTAGTTTTCTGCCAGTGTACCCAGTGGCAAAGATGAAGCCCCAAAAGATCTTTGAAATTTTCTCTTACTGAGGCACAATATGATTTCTATTTTCCCAGAAATAAATGAGACAAGGGTTTTATCTCCAGCCCTTGTCTGAAGTTATTTAACACTTCATTACCGTCCATATATACAGCAAGAGTATATTTTTTGATCAAGAATCCAGGCCCCACTGCAATAAGTGCTAGATGGATGTGGTCAGGAGAAACATAATTTTCACAAGTATTGAGCTTCAGTGAGAGCTTTTTTTTTTTTTTAATATTAGAGTATTTAAAGAGGTGCTTACATACGGATTCAAAAGCCAAACTTCAAGCTTAATAGATAATGAGCTTTTATCAAAACTTCAGTGTGCAAAATAAAAGCACACACAGGCACACACACACACTACATCTCTACCTCTCCCTTCAAATCAAACCAACTTTGCCACAAAATTTAGTTTCACTGCCCTGACCCAGTTTTCCCTACATTGCTAAAAAGCCCTAAGCACAGCCTTCCAAAGGCTCATTGCCATTTTTGCAGTCTCCTTCAGGCTTTCTTAGATGCACACTTAGACAAACAATCTGAGCCACTTAAATACACACAAACACAGCTTGCAACTTTACCTGCAGAGGCATTAGCAGGGGAGACCTGTTACCCATTTCAGCCCAGAGGACAAAATCTTTTCCATATTTGGGTCACCTGTATGTTCACAGTCTGTAAGATGTTGGCTTGCCTCTGCTCTGATGTCTAGTATCCTGTAAGGATATCTGGAAGAAAAAGGCATCAAGAAAAAACCTCTCTCTGTCAGCTTGGACACAGAGCAGAACTGACATACAAACTCTTATTAAAGGATTCTCTGCCCACATTTTTCTGCTTACTTTCCCAGTTTTGGTCTTGGAGTTTTTTAATGGATTAATTCCTTGATGCTGCCTTTCCAGCTCTCTCTTAGCAGAAGCACAGAGATTGCAACATCCTTATCTCTGCAAGGTGAGGGAGAAGGTGCTCAGCAGTGTCTGTCTATGAAAAAATTAAATCAAGGTCTCTGAGAGAAGAAGCAAAAGTAAATGAAATATCAAAGTGATGGAAAAGAAATTGAGGGGAAGTCTCTGAACATTTTCAAGAAGCAGTTAAGTGCCAGGTTTTCTGCCCAAAGTCTTTTCTGTTCTCCTTCATATGTTGCTCAAGGGTTTAAGGAGAACTGAAGACTTGTGCTACCTTCATACCTGACGTAAAGGAGTGAATGTATTTGTCTCTTTTCTGCCCTATTTGTCCTTTTTTCCTCTCTTCATGTGCTTGCATGTGTCTTCCTTATAGTTCATATACCAAAAAGTAACTTTAAAAGAACACTTAGGTGCCAAATCAAGCACTGTAAATGTAGGACATGCAAAGATTATTGATGCACAAGACGTCTTAATTCAGGTCATTTTGTGTATACATTAGGATGTGGTTTTTAATTACAAGCTCTTGCACTATTTCTTCCACAAGCCGTCTGCCTTGTTCAGTGGAAACTTTTTTTAAAATCAGAAACATTTAGCATGTTGTTTGCAGGCCTTATTTAAATCACACATCCAAACCCTATACTGAATACATTTGAAATGACAAAATGACAAAATTTGACTACATACATCTTCATGACACTTCTCTGAGCAAAGCTGATAGCATGTCCCTTACAGGAGGAGAATTAAAGCACCAATATTAAGGCCACTCAATCCATAGTTTTATTTTTCCATAGACACTGCTTCTCTTTACCTGCATAATTTCGGTAAGGAGATAAGCAACATAGAAAGACAGAGATGTCTGTTGTGGAAAAAAAGCAGAAACACAGCTACTTGACAGAGGCTAGTACCTGCTCTGCTTAGTTCTCCTCTTCACCAAACTTTCCAGGTCTCCCACCCTAGCTATGGCACTGCACCTCTGCCACTGCCTCCCGGTTCCCTCTTCCCACACTGCTCTCAGTAGTTTGCAATTTAAAACTCAGTGAAGCACCACAGTTTCTCATAATAATTTTTGTTTTAACATTACAGAATGACACATCTTCCCCCAAACTCGGTCTCTGAATCAGACAAAACATTTTGGCTGAAACTCATCAGACAAGGGAAAAAATACCAGTTCCCTCAGGGACACCAAGGAGACTTCAGCTGGAACTGTTAGCTGAACAATGTTACTACTGATAGACAAGACAGTCTATAAATACCTCACATAAGATGATGTAAGGGGCCACTGCTGTGGCTGTAAAACCAAATATTCAGAAGTTAGAAACTGCCAGAGTGCAGGACACTGTGGGGTCGTCTACAACCTTAAGTCAGCCCCACAGTGAGTCTGTTTGGAAAAGGCTTTTTATGTGCCATAATGGCCTCCTTTACCAGATGTCACAGCTAGCGAGCCATGCACAACCAAGGCATTTTTTCTGCTGCAGTACAGCAGGCTGTGTGAAGATTTTCACTTTAAAACCAAGTATTGGGATTTTTTCATCATTTGCCACCTGCCCTCATTTTAGCTGCCCTATTTCCTCCTCCGGTGATCCTTTTGGGAAGCTGCACTTGCCCAGTCTCCTGTGCTTCGCTAATGGGGGAAGCCAGCACTGCAAGCCACCCCTAGCCTTCCGAGAGTCATGCTCCCTCTGTGGCTCGGTGGCTGACTAGGCAGCAGGGAGGCAAAAATGAAATCCAAATGGTTTGTCCCTTTCACATGCTGTAAAGGCATCCTGAAGAGTGTTCCTGTCTCTGCCACCTTCACAATGAAATGTTACATTTTTTCAAACATTGTAAGTATTATCTTTAAAAATAAACACCAGAGAAACTGCAGTAGATTGCCTACTGTTATTGATTTTGGAACGACTGCTGACTGAAGCACTACACACCAACAGAGCAATAGTGATTTAATGTTCATTAGTGATTAGAGCAGTTTCTCAGTGAGAGATTAAGAGGTCAGGAAATCCACTGAATTTCTTTTCTTTGTTTGAGATCCAAGGCACGAAAATGTGTGCAGCAATTTTCCTGTTCAGAGTCTCGAGGAGACTTGCTTGTGATGGGAGATAAGATGTTGCCTTCAGGACTCACAAATTCTTTTAAAGGATGATTTAAAAATAAAATATTGGGCTGTGAGGGCGAATCTTGATAATGCAGCCTTACAGTATCTCTCAGAGGAAACAAAAGGAAAGGTGCAATGCTGCTGCAGCTCAGAAATTGCTTTATTATCTGACTCACACTTGGAACAGAGTAGCCTCCACTCCTGGTATCTATCACAAAGCATCAGAAGAACAGCACTAAGTTACAATTTTAAAATTACAATGGAAAGAGGCTATTATTTCCACTTTGTAGGACTATGCTAGAAGCCAGCTCTGCTATCTAGAATAGCTATTTTCCCCTGAGTTCCAGAATGTGTCTGTTTGGGGCTCATTAGAACATAATTCCTTTTTGTCCAAATATTTTTGCTTTCCTAGAGTCACAAAGAACAGGACTGAAAGAAATTCAGCAACTTTTTTTCCTGTTGGTTTCTGTACTGATATATTTGCTAATACAGTAATTAAAAGCAAATTACATTCCTCCATAGGTACAGAAGTAATTATGGCCCATGTCTAATAATAGTTGCCAAAAAACTAGCAACTCTCAAACTATTTCTTAGAGCACTTTCTCCCCTGTGGGTCTCTAACAAGCTCAGTAGCTTCTTTCCTTTCCCACCGATCTCAGGACTAAATGTAAAATTCCAAATACCATCCTCAAAACAGAGCAGTTATCTAAGGTTTCATTGTCCTCTGGCTCCTTCCTACTGATCAAATCTTAGCTACTGGCAGAAGGTGAGGTGTCCCAGAGCACATGGACAGACCAGGATGACAAAGCAGGTGAGTAAAACCTTGAGCTCTATGGCAAACCACCTTCTCACTATAGTTATCCAGCTTCATGGCTTCACGCTCCTGATCTTCTCTAAGTATTGCCTCTCTTTAAAACCGCCATCCTCTCACCCCATCCCTTCCTTCCCCTGCCTAGCTTTTCAGCATTAACCAGGCAGGCCAGCCAGTTCACAAATCTCCACTCTTGAAGAGTTCGGATGTCTCAGGTAACGACCACATTTGGTAGGAGAACCAAACTAGCAGCAGGGCTATACCATGACATTACTGCAGTCCTACTCTGTAACAGTACTGAGGGACCATGAAAGAACACCTTCCTAAGCTTCCTCACTCTTTTCCAAGAACACCACCATTCCTGTTGGGTCCCTTCTAGACTTCTGCTCCTGAAAAGTGCTGCAAGCACCTACCAGGGAGGAATGCTGCACCTGAAGAGAAGCAACAGTTATTTGTGGTTACAAGATAGGAGTGTGACCCAAATTAAAGGGCTTGGGCTCCCCTCCTGTGATGGAAACACCCTCTGTGGAACAGCAGAGATGCTACTCTGTGTTTTTCATGCTCATGACATAAAAAACTGTGTTTGTATTTTCCTTAGTGACTTTTAGCCTAAGCCCTAAAGATTATGGCCACTTGTTTCCTTATAGCAGACCAATGGTATTACCCAACACATGCAATAAAAATGCACCAAAGAGAGAAGCTGTAAAATATTTCTGGTGCTGTATTAGCACTGCGAAAACCAAAGAAGTAAAAAGTAGACTGGAAGACAAGTACTATAAATATATTCCATTGGATTTCTGACCTTTTAAACCAGATTTACTGGATACAGTATCTTAACTTTCTTTTCAGTCAACATTTCAAGAGAAGAAAAAGTTGCATTTGGGCAAGCTTACAGTCTCTTTTCATTTTCAGCTTGTACCATCTTTCATCTCACATCTGATTAAGCCACTTAATTCAAAGAAGATTAAGCTGTTAGATCACATTTAGTGTCAGTGAAATGTGTCTGAATAAGAGCCCCAGAAAAGAATGTAATCCTCTGCACATCCAATCTGCTAAGGAGCTATCTCTACAGATGACACAGTCACTAGCTCAATGCAACGCACTAAGTTTTTGACTGCTCTCATAGGATATGTGACAAGGTTCTTCACTTAGACGGCAATGGGTGCCAAAAAAGGGCCTGAGTCCTGTGCAGCTCCTGCTGATGAAAGGACCTCATCTCTCTTTCCAAATCCCTGCCACACATAGTCATTGAAGGACTGAAGAATTTCTCAGATTAAAATGTTTCTACTTTTCATGTAACCACCTTCTATTGGAAAGAAGGTGGCTAGTAGCCCTAGAACGGTGAAGAAAATTATTAGAAAATAGAAAAAATAAAAACATTTTTGCATTACTCTGCCTTTATTTTTTAAGGAAAAAAAGTGTTGAAAAACATCTGCCCCTGTTGTTGGTGGGATTTCCTCTGTGATAATGGGCTGTGAAGTTGCATTCTGGCTTGTCTTTTCTCCAAAAATGCACTACATCCTAAAGCAGGAAAAATAAAGTTATTTTGCTGGAATAAGCCTGGAGTAACATGAAACTAAATGAAGTCATCACCTGGGCTTTTTATTCTTTTATGGATTAGTTATGTTGATATGGCCACTGTTACAATATTTGGGACAGTCCTCCTCACATTGAAGTTCAGAGAACTTTGCCATTGATTGCAGGAAAAGGAAGAAATACACTTGCTTTATTCATGTGACCATTTTTCTAATTAATAACAACACATACGGTTAAGTACATCTAATATTTCTGCCAAGAGAGCAGAGGTAATTATCTGCATGAGGCCATACGTGTAGTAATTTTCAGAGCTAGCTTAGGCTCTACTATTGGTAACAAGATTCCTGGGTTAATAAGGAATTCATTTATTTTACATTTTACACTCTAAGCATGCATTATTTGTTGCAGTGGCTTGTTTCATGATTCATCTTTCCTCTTTAGTATAATTTACTACAAATCCCCTATTTATTTGGCTCCAGGGTCAAATTTATATCATCTGTTTTGCCAGACAGTGAAAGCACAGTCTCACACAGGCATTTAAATCAATCAGATCAGAAGATCTCCATCCTGGGGAGTCACTCTATTAAAAAGAATTTATTACCAAAATACAAAAATATGTATCTGTAGAAATAAATCCGTAGCTGCAAGATATGTATCAGCAAAGGCAGGCAGATCAGGTAGCGATAGTACAATGTGAAAAAATGTTTTGAATTAATGCTTATGCTATCTGAATTAAATTTTACAGCACTTCTGAAAAAAGATTCCAACAAATTCTTCTTAAAGTTCACCATTATATTTTTGGTTGTTTCCTTCCACATTACTGTGACTGCAGTCCTCAGGGATATGATGCATCTGTAAGAGCCCGTCATTATATCCTACCCAGGTTGTTTTTCAACCCTAACAATTTAAAAGCCATTAGAGATGGACTTCTCTGACTCAGGAGTCTGAAGGTCTCATGATTCCCATCTATGACCTTCGTGTTTGTTGAAACTCTCCAAACGCAATCTTCTGAAAATCTACCCTGTCACTGCCAGCCCATCCTTATATTCCAACACCAGCAGTGGAAGAACTGAGGTTCTCCTGTCCCAGGCACAAGGACCCAGCACTACCCTTGCTTGGGCCTGCAGGGGAACAGGAAAGAGCCCCTCAGGGCAGGCAAGGCAGGTACACGGACTGAAATCAGAGCAGGGAGCTTGGAGCATAGTCACCCAATGGGCCTCTGACTCTGGCACTTGGACTGCTCAAATCCATATTTCCCTAGCCCATAATTTTCTCTTCAGGCAAGCATATAGGCTAAGCTCTAGACTTAACATGACCATATGTTCTGGATGAGCTGAGCAAGAATGAGTGCTTGGCCCAACTGCAGACATCCTGAGCCTATGCACAGCATGGTTATTCTGCGTCAAGCAACTGCGGAGCTACCATCTAGAAATAACCACCAGAAATAGAGCTCGGCTTGCTAAAGTTTGTTCTCAAGCCATTCTTAACTTTGCAAGGTAGCCAAGGATGATGACTGTAGAACTGGACACTACTCACTTGCATAAAGCTACACACATTAATAGCTATAGGCAATAGAATAACTTTTCATTTTGCCTCTCTCATAGCAATAAAAGACTCCACAGAAAAGATAAACTTGAACTGAAAGAGGTGCACCAAAAAGCTAGTAGGACCATTAGAAGATGTTAGAAGAACTTGGCATACATACCAGCAAAAGGAAGACTAGGCAGGGATACAAGAGATGAATAAACATCAGCAATTATGCATCTAATGAACCTACAAGGCTACATTGGCCCGTGAACAAAGGGATATAAAACAAGCCTGACTAACACAGGCCGCAAATTAGGAGAGGGTTTCAAACTCTCTCAGTAGTGTAGCTCTCGAAGGGCTCTTTAAAAGGAAAAGTGCAAGCAATACACAATGCTGAGACTGAGAAAAGCTTCATCACCTGTGGCACATTGGGCATGTGGAAGCACTCACTACAGACTGCTCCATGCAGGGGTCTAACTTCTCACAACAGGGGACAGCTATCTGCTTTCCTGTGCCAAACCCTGCTGATCAAGACACTGACAGCCAAGGACTGAAGTTATCCCAGTTGTTGATAAAGTCAGGAGCAGGAGTGCAAAGGAGTTAAGGTGAAAGCTTTACTAAGAGTTCCATACCAGGGTTCAATTTATAGTTTACAACTCTTTTCTATTTTGGACTTACTTAAGCTGCATAGTTAGCATTCAGCCTGACACTGCGTGGGCCAGCCAAGTGATGTAGCTTAAAATCATAATTACTTTTCTTGTACTGTTTAGGAAATAAAACAAGGCATAAATTTGGTACAGTATTTTGTTAAAAGAGCATCTGTAAAGGTGCATTGTTCCTGATATTGGACTCAATTCAGTCTTGGCATAAATCAGGTGTACCACCAGGATTTGACCAACTATGTTAACTATTTAGTGGTCATTGGCTTAACCTCTATCCCTGAACATCAACAACAACAAAACTGAACTATATTTTAAACCTTGAGTTTTTGACCAAACCTGACCAGACCACTGAGACAGGGAAACAGATGCTTGGTCATCATGTGTCATCTGATAGCAACGGTAAATTGCAGAAAAAAATTGTTCACCTCCTAACCAACTCCTCAGATCTCATGAAAACTATGGTAGATGCAGAGCAACACAAGCTTTTTTTATTTTACTACAGCGTGATACAGAGCTTTTCTGCTTTAAGCTACCCATCTTTCAGTGGCATACCTATGGATGTATTTGAGGCACTCTGCAGAAGAAGACTTTCTGAATGAAATATATCTGGAAGACTGGGATGAGAAAGGAGTGGAAAACTAATTCAGGAAGGAGGTATAAAAGCTGCAGCTCTAGGAGGAGAGGATTAAAAGAAGAAAAAAGACAAATGACAGATAAGTGCAGGGTGCAATGCAAAGTAAGAGAGAAGGCAAGGTAAATAAGGCCTAGAAATCACAGAAGGGAACTAGGACCTAGAATAAAAAGCAGCCCACTTAGGGAAGGTGTTGCTGGCATGAGCTCGGCAGAACAGGACTTTGACGGGAATTGCAGGAGAAGAAGAGGAAGGAAAGAATGGTCCATGAGCAGAGAAAGATGACACCCTGCCCCAGCTGGGTGGCATTCAGATTTCTCTGTGAGCGAAGAACTACGTGTCAGGAGATGCTCCTTCTCTAACCTATCCCAGAAATTTGAAGTGCTGTACCACACCTTGCAAGTAAGCAAGGTTTCCAGATTGCTGGTCACCCCACTTTTGTGCCAGCAATTAAAGCAAAGAGGCAGAAACCTTCTCCTTCTCTGACGTAAGGCACAGGACCTGACATTGCAGGAACTGACTTGGTGTTGACCCTCTTACATAATCACCTTCATCTGTTGGAATCAGCAAGTGATATGGAAGTTCCCAGTCCATGAGACAGACCCACCCAAACAAATGTGGATTTGTAAAGACTGGAAGTGTCACACAGACCTCTTTCACACTTGTGTGACAGACAGTAAACCATAGTCTCTTGCGGTCAGAGCAATACCTAGGTCAAAGAGAAGATTAGATAGTACAGACTGTTCCTTTGTGATTTATGGGTGAAACGCTCCGTGCCAGTATAGCAAGGAGGCAGCTTTGCACCACGCATTGTGATGCACCAGCATGAGCTGGGGTGGAGATTGGCAAAGGGAAAGCAGAAAGCTATTATTTTTGAGATTGTACTGTTCTGGAACTACAGCTACTCTGCAAATTGAATTCATATTGATAATACGTAGTAAGCAAACTATTTTTCAGAAAGAGGAAACTTCCAGTCTGTTCCCAGCTATGTGGAGAACAGTACCATATTTCAGAACAAACAGCATTAATTTTCCTTCTCAACCCTTAGATTAAAACAGGATTTAATTCCATGAACAGAAAAAATACCATTACTCCTTGACACTGTACCTAATAAAAATATACTGACTGATTTTTGTGTTTTCATTCTGTCCATACCAAAGGTACGTTTGGGAACAGGTCTCAAAACATCTTCTGACTCTGATCAAGTAAAGCTATGCTATTCTACAGTTCTTACACACCATGGGAAAAAGAAAACAAAACAAAAGAAAAAATAAACAAAAAAAACCCCAAACCACAAAACCAGAGAAAAACCAAACCACAAACCTAAAGCTTTACGCATCACCTGCCTTATCCCCAAGGACTGCATTTTCAAGGACTTACGCAGGAAACCACTTTTCCAGGTCCCTGGAGACTTTCTGCTGGCCAGAGTAGGAAATCAATGCAAAGGAAATGTGTGAAGATAAGAAATGAAGGTTTTCCTTCCATATTAAGGTGATTGGTATGAATGCAAACATCACAAGTGACTATGGTTCCTAGGCTGAAGGTGCAGGTTAAGGAAGGGCTTGAAACATAGTTTGAAAGTACCAATTATTGGGGGGGGGGGGGGGGGAAGTAACGACTGTATTCTTTTATCACAGATAAATGTTGCTGTAATGACTCCATCTGCTTAGCATTAGTCCCCTTGTCACCACAATCCAATTAAATTACACAGGGGAAGATACGTGACTTCAGCACAGCAAAATGCAAGCTGGGCTAAATGATGTCAGCAAAATCAGTGGAGAGAATTCAGTTCATCAAGAAAGAGATGAGATTATAAAATGCTAGAAATTTCAATAGAGTTTTTATTTGTAGATATATACATACATGTTTTGTAAAGAACTTGAACATCATCAGTCTAGCTTAGAGGATTTTAATAGAAGCTGTGACATTACCCTAGGCATTGGCATGTCTGTGGAGAATGAAATCCGAATGAGAAAATGGCTTTTACCTGCTAATTCATTCTCCTGCAAGTGGAAACTCCTACCACTTGTAGGTTTGGAAGCACCTGACAACAAAGAATCTTCCAAAAGTTGAAAAACATGATTCACAAGAATAACTACATCAGGTTACACCAAGAAACTTACAAATAAATGATGAGAGTAGCCCTTCTCTTCCCAGAGAAGAACTTGTGGGTGTTGATTGATGAGAAGCTCAGCACGATCCAGTGTCATGATTTAGGCCCAGCTGGCATCTAAACAACATGTGGCCACACCTCTGCTGCCAGCCAGCCAGCTTCCCCCTTATATACTGGCCATGACATCAGTATGGTATTGAATATCCCATTGGCTGTTTCCATCAGGCTCTCCTGGCTGTGGCTCCTCCCAGGTTTTTCTGAAACTTAACTCTATCCTTGCTGAACTCAAGCCACCCCACAATGTACATTTGCAACCCAGGTGGCCAACTGTCTCCTAAACTACATCAAAACAAACATGATCAGCACATCAAAGGACGTGACTCTGCCCCTGTACTCTGCTCTTATGAGACCTCAACCTGGAGTACAACATCCAGCTCTGGAGTTCACAGCACAAGAAAGACACATATCTGTTGGAGTGGGTCCAGAGGATAGCCATGAAGATTATCTCTCCCATGAATACAGGCTGAGAGAGCTGGGGCTGTTCAGCCTGGAGAAGAGAAGGCTCTGGGGAGACCTTATAGCAGCCTTTCAGTTCCTAAAGGGGGCCTACAAGAAAGCTGGAGAGGGACTTCTTACAAGGACATGTAGTGATAGGACAAAGTGTAATTGGTTCAGACTGGAAGAGGGTCGATTTAGATTACATGTAAGGAAGAAGTTCTTCACTAGGAGGGTGGTGAGGCACTGGAACAGGTTGCCCAGGGAAGTTGTGGATGCCCCACCCCTGGAAGCATTCAAGCTCAGGTTGCATGGGGCTTTGAGCAAGCTGGTCTAGTGGGAGGTGTCCCTGCCATGGCAGGGAGCATAGAACTAGATGAGGATTCTATGATAAATATTACTGCTCTACTTAGAGGTCATTTGGGAGAAAAGATGGAGGAAGTGTTTTTTAGAACTGTAAACTTCAGGTTTAAGAGGTTTTAAAGATCAGAAGCACAGCTTTATCTGATCTGCTGTTCCTTCGAGAATCAGCATCCTTGCTAGATCAGAAAGCAGGAATGGAAGAACTGGACAAAAAAAAAGCTTGGGTTTAGTTGAACAAAACTTTTCCTTGTGATAATTTCTAATTATTTTATCTTCAATGTAAAAAGCTAAAATATTTTGGTTTTTCCACTCTGCATTACATTTAAACATAAGTAAAAAGTCATTTCAAGTTGAAAAAAGTTGAAAAAGTAACTTGCATTTAAAATGTGACATTATATACTTAAGTAATTCAGAAGAAAAAACTCCTAGGACATATGTCAAAAAACAATCCTTTACCAAAGCAAGCTTCATTTCTTATGAAATAAAATTTAAAAACTGAACTCAAATGCTTAATTTTAATAAAAAATAGTGTTGGTAAATATCCAGATCTGTTCATTTTCAAATGAAGCTTTGTTTAAAAAATATATATCTTTTTCCCAAACTAATTTTTTTCCAAGGTTTCTTTCTAAAAACATTCATATTTCACATTTGATATGCACTTCATAGTTACAACTACCATTAGGCTTTTACAAAAAAGTGGATACTTTGAAAATGATAATCACCACTATAATAAGTGTTTAGGGATATTTTTCAACTAACATTTAATTTAAAATATAAATTTTAAAGTAAATTCTTTAGAAATACAGTCTAAAATTTTAGTTACATAAAACAAAATCCATTTTGAAATTATGAAACCTGTAAGTACAGTTTTAGTTCAACTGTAACTTATTAAATTCTTCCTCTTTAACTTGCCTATGTAGAATTTCCATTAAGCAGACCAGATTATGTTTCTTTAATAGGCAAAATGTATGAAAAGAGTGCTGAACCAAGGATATAAGATGGAGTACCTTAGACTAGAGATTTAAAGTTAAGAATTGCACATGTTATATTTTCAATCTTTATCTATATACATCCTATTTTAAGTCTTAGGCCAAGTAAACGATTCAGTCAAACAAAAACAATTCCCATTTTATTGTTGTATTGAAGAAGCAAGTGAATTTTATATAATATCATAATTAAAACTTTCATTCTAAAGCAAAAAGTCTTTTTTTTAGTGATACTCCTGTGTCTTAACTGGAATTTCAGGATGATATTTAGCCTATAATCATGGAAATGACACAGCAAAGCTGTGAAATTTCTTGTATGGCTGTCATGTTTGGGTGCCTGAATTTTCATACCAAAAAAAACAGTGTGACCTATTTTACAAATCTATGGGAGGGTATTATGAATGCTGCAGAAACTCACAGCTCGAGCTGTACCACACCAGGTAGTGGCACCAATGATAAATACATACCCTGTGTTTCCCCAGCAGAAGGACACACTGTTATAACAATTCTCCCCTAAGGTTCAGGGAGGTTTCTGCATTTAGAACATCTTCTTCTCTTCTCAGATGTGAGGATCAGCAGTTACAGAGTGATTACAGCAGCAGCTGTTTCTTATCAATATCAGGAGAGTAGGCCAAGCTCCTCCCTGGAGTCCATTGGCTAGCATTATTTTGGTTTTTATTTTAAACAGAATTGGCCCTGTCACCAAGCTTTCCAGGAAATGCTGCTGCAAGTTCATGCAGAGACCAGAACAGGATAAGATGAAAATCAAAAATAAGCGACAAATATACATATCATTGACATCATCACCTCTACATGAATCCAAGCCAGTGAAACAGAAAGTTGACAATATTGAGGAAAAGACAAACAATGTCAGAGCAAGTCAAAAAGCATCCTGATGCTTCATTTTTGTTTCCTCTGTATAGATAAAGAATAATAAATACTTCTGGGTACTCAAATAACTTATTTTTAAAAAGGAAATTTCTTCTCAGGTCCCCATAAAAACTATTAGATGTCCTTGAAAGTGATCCAAGGTAACAGGAACAAGGAATGGAAGGAACACTGGCTTTTCTCCTCCCAGTTGATAGCCAACACAGCTAGGTAAGGAATTTGTTTCTGGTCTCTGCCCATATTTTGACAGTGCACTGAGGAACTGCTAACATGCAGTAAACCACATTAGCTTAGCCACCAGTGAGACTGAAATACAACGTTTGCCAGGATTACCCTGCCAGCAGCTTACAGGTGACACTTGGTACCTGGGGACATGGTTAAAATCACAACCAGCACTGAACCTCACAGAAAAGATGGGAATAAAAGCACTCTTGGCAATGCCTTGTCAAACCCTGAGTGGTTTGTGGTGCCATGGGTGGGCACTGTGTGTCTTTCAGGCACCTGGAAATGCCAGGTTGTACCCTGGCATATGACCGAGTGCTTACCTGCTCTCACGGTAACAGCAGTAAATGAGAAAATGAGCAGCATTTTCTTCAGAACAGTGGAGATAAACCACAAATTGAGTGCTCATTGCCAAAGATTGTTTTCAGGGGAAGGATGTAGTCACCTGAGATTTTCTATGTTAAGATTTCCTATCTCTTTCCATTGCTTAAATTTCCTACTATTTCAAAGAATTCTCATTTTACCATGTAAAGAGGTATCTCTACATCCTTGTACTCCCTTGGAGTTTGTAGGTTGGCTGTATACTCTCCTTTCACCTCTAGCAGTCATCACTTAACCAACAAAATCAGTTCAAAGTTTTCCTCAAAAATCAATCCTGCCAAGCTTCACTCATCATTTTGCTATTCTCCTCTGAACTATTGGCTTCATTCTAGTCATCAGATTCCTAAAACCAAAAGCCTGTATTTGACACATGGCCAGCAGCAAACCAGTGCTCTACAATGTTTTTTTATTCCTCAATAATAAACAAATCTCTAGTGAGACTAAAGAGGGATGCGTGTTTTCTAAACAGACTATATGCTTTCAGAGAAAGCTTGATAACCAGACATATATTTGGAAATACCAATTGATGTTAAATGTCGCATCATGTCAAGTGTAATTTAGTCTGCAAAATACATAACCTACCTTCTGATCAGTGTTAGTTTGTGGGATCAGTGTTTAAGCAGGTAGCATTACTTCCAGTATTTCTGAAAGCTGCAAGGAGCTATGGTAAACACCTGTTGTAATAGGAGATTTTTCTCCTCATTCTGTGATTATCTTTCCTAATGGACAGAAGGAATCCATTGCATAGTCCAGTCCCTGACAGATCAGCATGGTGTGACACAGGAATGCATGAGTCAGGAAAACACATAATCTGCATTTTGCCACATTGAAACAGAAGAAATGAATCCTAAGGTTTGAGGGATACTCTAGGGAGGACACTCTTAGTTTTCAAAAGCATTAACACTCTTCCAAAGCTGCTTTTCTAGCCTCAGGGGTGGATTTCAAACCTCAAACTGTCCAGATTGTCCATTTCCAAAATGCAATCCCAAATATAGAATATACGGAAAAAGTATTAGAATCATTCTCCAGTAAAAAAAGAAAGGGGCAAAAAAAATGTTAGCCAAGTGCTTTGAATCATCCAAGTTATCTGAAGGAAAAATCTCTGATTTTTGACAGAATTGCTTATAGGTAACTATTACAAAACTATATGCTACATCTGATTTTCACCTACCAATGTGAACTCACTCACAGCCAAAGAGGCTCTGGAAGGGTAACTCTCAGAGGAGTTCTGAGGCCAGCATCTCTTCTGCTTTTCTTTTTCCTGAACATGGCTGCTTCACAGCAGCCAACTCCCTGGCTGAGGGCAACATCTCCAGGAGTTCCTGGCACTACATTAACATGCTGGGAGTGCAAAGGCCCCCAGGATCTTGTGAGCCCCATTCGGTATGCATTAGCTGTGATGGAAGCCATTATTTTAAAGTTATTCTACAGCTGTGCCAGAATTATAGAGTGGCCATTGAAGGTCTTCATTAGTCACATACCTACGCTCTTGGAGTCACGCCTTTGTCCCACTACTGCTTATGAATATGATTGAAAATGCTTCACAAATTAACACCGTAAAGATATAATACAGCTGCCTGAAAACTGGCTATACTACTCTCTGAGAAAACACCCTGCAAAAGGTTGTAATGAGAAACTTTAAGTGGGAGATACAATAGGCATGCAAAAGTCAGAGAAAGAAGTCACTTAGGCTCACTGAAATACTGGCTTTGACAATTTTTTTCTGAACATTGTCAATTCAAAATGAAATACAATTTATCAATAACCCCTGAAATGTTTCATGCCACCTATGTCAACCTCTTCAATAAAAATGTCTCTTGCCTTTCTACATGTCACAGAATCCATAATTTTTGAATAATTTTGCTCTTATAAAACCCAACATAAAGTGTTCCAGCTTAAATTTTCTGGTCAGTTGCTCTCTAGGAGAAGCTGAAAGAACATATTAAAGAAAATTTTATCAAGAAATCAGAGAACTCATAGGGTGGGGTCTGCACAGGGGCTGCAGCCATGAGAAAAATCACCAAATACATGTGCTGGTATATCTGCCACAGAGCACTAAATTCCTGCCTGGGAAAAGATCAGGTTAGGCACCCTACTATCTTCATGCTTCTCTGCACTATAATTAAGCACAAAAGCCATGACAGCCTTAATCAGATAATTGCAGCAAATCTAGGTATGGTTCTGCCTAAGGGAAATCCTGTTAGGAATACTTTCTTTAACAGAGAAGGAGACTAAAGAGACTTGGGCATAATTATCCACATTGAAATGAACAGAGTTCACAGCTCAATACAAATGCCAAAGAAAATACCTCTCTTGGTCTGCCTGCATGACAAAGCCTCCTGTTGAACTGATGCATGCACTGCAATTGCAAGCTGCCATTGCACTGGTGTTAATTTGGGGCCGAAGGTCCCCCACACTCTCAGCTGTGGATATTGCTCTTCTTTTCTGTGTGCAGCTCCCCACAGCCTTGCTAGGGCACGGCATGAATAATGCCACCCCAAAGCATAGAGAAACGGCCTCAGAGCGGCTGCCTTCCCACCCACCACTCGAGCAGCAGAAGAGCAGCCAGTTTAACTTCCCACGTTGGCAGAGTAAGAGGTTCAGGCAGGAGAATTGTTCTCCTTCTCAAGGAGAAATTTGGCAAGCCTAGAATCCAGAATATTTCAGAGGCATAGGTTGGTTTATTTACATATTTCCATACCTGTTTTCTACACCCAAAAGTTTCACTTCACTGAGGGCAGGGGAGAGAAACCAACACCAAACCCAAAGCACCAGCCAAAATAAGAGCTGCAGCTTGGCAAGCGCATGACAGGAAAGGTGACAGACCGCAGTATCCTCTTTTCTTCTGCCAGTGACCAGCTGTGTCCTCCAACATCCCTTTGCGCTTTTATGTTCTTATTAAGATTCAGATGGATGAATTCAATTATCCCAATGTATTTAGTCATCACCTTTAGCTATAAGCAGTTCTGATGGTAACCTCTTTTTTTTAAAAAAAAAAAAAGAGGTGGTTTTCAATGCTCTCTATTCCTTCCTACCAGTCACCTATAGATTCATAAAAATACAATTGTTTGCCTTTCTAACTCAGTCCAACTATCTTCTCTAAGTTTCAGATGAAACAGCAACACAAGATTAGAAAGGGAAGATCCACTCTCAATATTGATCCATTTTTCTGATGTTTAAGAACCATGTGAGGACCTAGAAGAAATTTGACAGTCTCACTCTTACCACCAGTGTGTGGGTGAAAAACAATAAAATTCTGAGCACTCTTTTGGGTGAAGAGTATTCCACATTTAGAATGGGTACCCCTAACACTGGTGGTTACACTTACATTTCCAGTTGTGAATAAAAATAAAATGTTCCTAGAGGAAGAGAAGTACTGGGGGCTGAAGCCAAATTCATCAGCACAGAAAAGTGCCTGGTAAGAGAGGGTACAGAGCTGTACTGTTCTTCTCAGAAAAGTTCACTTTCCTTAGCAAGCTGAACACCTGCAAGGGGCAGAGGACAGGACAGACCACTCTGGCCCTGTTTGCTAGGGCAGCCAGCAAGCAGGAGAAGATGCAGCAAAGAGGCAAGGCAAGGACAGAGCAGTTTTCAAAGGACAGAAATGCAGTGTTAGCTGCATTTGGTAGGCAGAGCAAGCAAGGGGGCAGGAAGCAGTCCTTAATGTGGAAGAGCTCTGCCTGTCACACAGGGCCGCTTCGCCCTCCCTAGCCTACCAAGGAGCTGCAACCTGAGCAACAGCAGCTGTGAGGAGACCAGCAGGGTGCAGAGCCAGATGAAGGAGGAAGGCAAAATATCGCACCTGCTTTGGTGAAAAGACAGGAGGCTGCATAATCCATCAGACTTAAGGATCTTACCATAGGATAAGACATTGCTGGCGTTCAGGAGCTTGATCTTTCTAGCAATGTCTAAATATCATCTTTGCCAACCAATGGTGAAGAGAAGGTAAAATATCCCTGTACAAAGCTTTCTTTCCTGAGCAGAGAAGGAGATATATAGTTTGGGCTCAACAGCTGGTAGCAATCTTTAAATATTTGTCAGCCACTACTGTTGTCTTCTGGCTTTTCAGTTGCAGCTGTTGTAACCAACAGTGCCATCCGCCTTAGAGAGCCTGGCCACGAGCCCACTCATTTTGTTGGCACTTTGCTTGTAACTTTTTTCCTCCCTAATTTTTCCCACCCATTCCTCTTGCATAGGTTTGCAGCTCTTCTTCCTCTTCACAACGAGAGCAGCTTCAGCAGCATCCACTCCTCAGACACGGACAGATTTGCTGCAGCCACCTGTCCTTTACAGTCTCCCATTTTAGCTCTGAAACCAGGTTGTTATTTTATCCACCCTACTTGCCTTTCAGTGGCTGTCCCCATGGCTCCCATCCAGCATAACATCAATTTAGAAGGATTTTGAATTCGCTTTCTTCCCATCCAAGCAGCTCATCTTGGTGAAGTCATTAGCCCAAACTAAAGAACTGCTGCTCCAAAACCACAGTAGGTTTCTGTAATCCCTTTCCTAGGTGGCACTGACCAGCATCCAGGCAGGATAAAAAGGCAAAGGAGTGTGGTCTCACGTGGCTGCAACAATGGTTTGAAAAAAAAGGTATTATCTCATGCTTTCAACATGGAGGAGAGCACACAAGGCCCCAACTGGGATAGCCAGGATTGTCATGTAACACCATCATTAAACCCTCCCTTCAGAAATAAGGCTAGCTGTAGGCTACAGAGATTAGTGGTCACTGTGGCATACACGTAACCACATTGATCCAGCAAGCTGTGCAAGCATGAGTTTAATGCTTCTGAAAACCAGATATGACGTTGCTTAGAGTAAAATCCCTTCTTCATCAGAGAGGCAGATCCATCCTGGGCACTGAGTGCAATGTGATCAGAGCTTTCATCCTGACCTCTTTCCATCTGCTGTGGGGAAAAAAACAATCAAAGCTCCATACTGCTGGAATGTCAGTCCTCATTACCTCCAGGAGGTAAATCTAGTGGCAACAATTTTAAGAAAGTCACAAAGAAGATTTATTATTTTACTGGGACATTCATGTTGAGTTTCAAGACACCAAGAAGTGACTTTTAGACAAGGCACTGGAAAAAAAATATTAAAATGGGACCAAATCAACACTCAAAGGCAGGAAAAAAGAAGTCAAACCTCATGAAATCATCTCAAACATATGCCTCCAAAAATCAAGCACTCAGATGCACTAGTCTATCACAACAACCCCATCAGATTTAGGAGCTTGAGGCTCCAGTGTTAGTTTCACAGTAGTTAAGTAACCTCTGGCTAACCTGAGATGTGCACTGCTGAGCACATTCCCAAATTATCAGCTGTATGTTAGAATAAAAGGTACAATGAAAAATTCAGAACTAATCCTGATAGAAGAGTAGCTAGAGTTGGCAGTAGGCATACAAAACATTACTTTCATTTATCAGTAACCAAGCTAATAATAAAGCCTCAAGACCATATGGGGACCTGACTTATAGGAAAGCTTAACTATGGATCAATTACTGGTTAATTTTGATTATGACAGGATATGTACACAGTTGACACGTGCTAAAAGTACTTCAACAAGACAGAAGATTTAGTTCATAGCTTCCAAAGCAAGAGTCATCTGCTCAAAGCAATGTGCTGGGTAAGGAAAGCAAAGAGCCTTGGTCACTGACAGTAATACTCCTAAAATCCTACAGAGCAAACACACAGAGCCCTGTGGGACCTAGTGCCTGCACTTCTTTAAGAAGAGGGCAGGCTGGTAACTTGCCAACCAACAGGGAGGCAGGCAGGAGACACAGCATCTTCCCTGGAAACCTTTGCCCTATCATATTTGTGGGAAGGAATCCCTGCTCCTTTGGATGGGGATTACATGTATTTTTCACTATGCATAAGATGGCATCTCCTGGAAGAGGGCTGTAACTTGATGGAGTGGATTTGTAAAGAAAGACCAATAAGAATTTTGGGAATAATGTTGCTAAATTATATGAGACTCAGAGACAAAAAGGCACGCAAGTTAAGGAGATGCTCCAGGGAAGAGTACTGTAATCCTCAAGCCTAATGTAACCCAAATGCACCAGGGAATAATATAACCTGCTTTTATAAAAAATACAAGATAAATAGAAAACACAGATTTTTCAGATGACTGTCCCTTTGCAAGACACCATGTATAAAATAGTTTATAGATTAACTTTTTTCAGCCCTCACTAGAGGAAGTCAGACAACACATCGTATGGAGGTAGAACATCTTTTCTTTTCTGAGTCAGTATCTAAACTAAGGAGACACAAACCTCTGGGGTTTTATGCTGTTTATGGGTATCTTTCCAGTTACTAAAAGGACTTGCTATTGAGTGACATTGAGATAATTGACTTTTGTCTGTATCCTCATCCATCTACAGTGAATCCTCACTAGTGGTCAGTCAGTCTGTGAGCGCAGCTTTCACCATCACAGCCTGCATTTCATCTCTGCACCAAAAAGACAGTTTTATAGGGCTTGAACCAGATGAGCAAATCGTCTACTCCCACCTTAAACTGTAAGAAACTACATGAATCAGTTTCTCTGGCCAGTTTCCTTCATTATAAGAAAATAAAACTGTGAAATCTGCTCCAATTTTTTCTCCTATGATTTCCCAAATTTTGTCTTCTTAGCAAAAATCTGCAGGTTGTGGATGAGCACAAGCTCTTCTGTGCAGCTGCTGCTGTGGGCCCCTGGTAAAAGCGGGTATCCAGGCCACAACGCAGGCATGGTCCTGCTCCTGCAGGTGCCACAGGCTTATATCCGCCATGTCCCATGGTGCTGATGTGTATTAAATGGAACCAAGATCTACATCTCTGCCCTGCTTCCCCCATACCTCTGTCCTGTTATACTTTTTCAGAAGTGTTTAGGCACGCAGTAGGAAATGAGGTAACAGTGCTGGGGTGTTTTCTCTACAACCACAAATGAGGCTCACAGCCTCACTCACAGATGTTGAATTTTATTCCTATCACTCGACATAGACTGGTTTGGGTTGGAAAGGGCCTTTAAAGATCATCTGTCCAGTCCTTTGCCATGGGCAGGGACATCTTTCCCTAGATCAGGTTGCTCAAAGCCCTGTCCACTCTGACCTTGAACACTTTAAATGGTGATGGGGCATCCACAACTTCTAGGCATCTCATGTTAGTGGCAACTGCAAGTGAATGCTTGCCTCTGTTGCCTGTGTGTAACGATAGCTTTAGAAATAGGGCTGTGTAGATGAATTGCTGGGACCTGAGGCATGGGCCCCAAATTAAAGTTGACCTATGGATAAATCACAACCTAGTAGTATGTTTTGTTTCCCCACTGGCTTCAGGTTCCAGAGGCAGAACCTGGCCTACCTCTGTCTTTGTGGCCTTGCCCTCTCCCAGTTCATCATAGTTGGGGTGGTGGACGAGGCCAGGGCTGTATCAACCAGGAGCTGATTTGTTCGTGTGTGGCTTCTGTTGGGGCTGGTTATATCTTGCTGAACTCTCTCGGTGGTGCCCTTCCATGTGAAGGGCCACTGAGGGAGCCATCTCTGTCCATTGTGTCCAGCAGGCAATGCTGGCAACCCAATGGGCAGTGGAGGAGCTGGGCCCACAGAAACCTATGGCAGGACTGTCTGAAAGACTTCCAAGGGGATGTTGCTGAGTTCAGTGTTGGCCTGTGTGATCAGGCAACTGATGGCACATAAAATGATGATGACTGAACCAGCACAACAGTAGAAGAATGAAATACGGTTTCACAAAATATTTTGGTGTTTATTTTCATTACAAATTGCATTTACAGTTACACAGTGAGGAAGCATTTCCAAATTACAAGGAGATTACAACCCCAAAGCAGGCCAGTTGTTTGGGTGTGCCAGGGTCCTAAATCATGGGGTTTTCACGCTCCTCTATCTCTGAGGCCATTGCCACAGAGCCTCTTCCAGAGTCCTAGATCTGGGAAGCCTGAGGTGGCCAAAAGTAAAAGCAAACACAGTCAAGCTGGCATAATGTTATGGAGGTTTTGCCACCATCCAACTTTGTCTCCCTTTGAATTTTATCCAAGTCAAATTGTCTTTGAAAAACTTGTTTCAATAGAGCAACAGATCCTGGGAATTTTTGAGCCCAGCTCCAGTCATGCTTGTTGACAGCTTCCCCCACGTTATATCGTCAAGGCATCAGCTCTCACATCTCCTGCTGTCCTTTTAACACTGTCCTCTTCTCATGTAGGGCTGAAGTGACATTACCTTTCTGGATGGATCTTTTCCACATGACAGAGAGATGTCAGCATATAGCCAGCTGAGAAAGTCCCTGGGGATTACTGCCAGCTCAGAGACCACAACCCTAAGAAAGTTCGGTTATATAGGGAGAATCTGATTTATCTCCCTAATACTGTAAGGCGTCTGCACCATTTACCATGATTGCTCTAACTGCCACAAATATTTTTAAAAGGAAATAGGTAATTAAATGAAAGCAGCCTGCTGTCAGGAACCAAGTAATAATTTATAAGCATTCACCAAAACTTGAACTGATTCTGAGATTTCTCTTAGATACTTATAGGAGAGAGAAAGTCATATTAAATATGCTCTGGAATCTATTGATAAGTGCAAGATGAGATACAGAGAATCTAAAACACAGAAACATTTTATGAAATCCCCAAGTGGGAATAAAACCATTTCCACTACCCTGCATATTGCAACTTTATCAATAATAAATAGAAAATACAGTTTTGCTTAAACCAAGGCAGCTTAACATATATTACCTCAAAACTAAACAGTGCCAAGTTGTGAGACCTTCACTCATGTTCCATTTATATATACTTAGCTGTGGACTTGAAAGGGAACTTTCTCATAATAAGCAGAGATTTAAAAACTAGTCTAGCTTCATTATAATGTCAATGAGGAATAAGACAATTTCCTGAATTGCAAACAATTGATTTTTATATTAGACACTTTCTGATGAATTTTTGCTGTTAGTCAGTAATATTGTAAGTCAGTTACTCTCCAAAAGACTTAAATATTAGTTAAGAACTATGAATGACTGCCTAGAGGCAGCGCAGCAGCCAAGTCATCCTGGCAATTAGGCAGGCTTTTCTCTGTCATCCTTGACAATGTTTTAGAAGCAGGACAGAGCAGCTATCCAATAAATTCAGTTTTAAATAGGAATTATCCATTTCTAATAGTTAAACAAAAGCTTTTTATTATCCCTCACAGAGTAGGTTTTATAGCATAGTAATTGTCTTGCTCCCATTGTTCATGACTGCAAGCAAAAACTACCATTTGACTGCAAAATGTTTTATGTATTTTCTAATTACACTAGTGTGCCCCATATTATATGTATGCATAATGCATCTCAGAAACACCCTAATTCATAATCATAAATTTCTTTAATAAAAATAATAACAATCCATTGTCATAAATATTAATATATACAAACTTATCAATCTCCTATCATTAACATAAGAAAACATAATCCAAATTACAAATAACTGATTTTTACAATAAAATCTAGATATAATTAACATTTAAAAAATCATATTAAAAGCTAATTTAAAAAAACCCCAGTCTCAGTACAATGCCACTTTTAGATCCCAACCACACAAACAAACAACAAGTAGCATGGCTTCAAAAGAGGAAGTCTAAGGCCCACATCAAATTACTGGACTTTATCTCCACATATAACTGCAAGTGATTGCACGTGAAAAGCACATAAAGAAAAAAGGAATGCAGAGTTTGAAGTGGTGTTTTGTGAAGGGACTCTTAGGAATCCTGGTATAAATTGTGTGTTGTGGCAAACCGCAATGGCTGTGGCTCTCAGAACGCCAAACATTTGCTTTCCCTCTTCCCCCAGAGGACCACACCCCCACAAGGACATCTGACTGACACATTAGACTGCTTCAAAACAGGTTAATGTCCCACCCCAATAAGTGTTGTCATCCTTCACTGGACATTCTTTGTCTCTTCATCCTGTTTTCTATCTTAATGTTTTGTTGTTTGCTTGATCTTTGATTTTCTATCATGGACTGATCACAAGCAGGCAATAGTAACATCACCTTTCAAAGACCAACAGCAAACTGTGTTTGCCTTCCAGAAGGTCTGTATCTCCATGCATCACGGAAATTGAATTGAGAAAACACACCTTCAATAGCCTGATTTATACCTATATGAACATTTGTCCTTCTTTTTACACTAATTTGAGGTTACACAACCCCTCTTGTGATTCCTCCACCTCTGACAGGAGCCCTCAGAGCAACAATTCATCAGATAGATCATGTTGGGCTACCTGTTTTGCTGTCAGCTACTGCCTGCTGTATGCACTTCTCTTTCTTACCATTGCTTTTGTTCCGTCAGGTTTAGTGTGCAGTTTCTGGTCTTCATTCTTTAACTGTAGACTGTTGCTCTAGCTCAGTAAAATGCTGCTTTCCATGTCTAGTGAGAGTGTACAGTGTAGAAAAAAGCCCTTTGAGGATCAGTGGTTGAATGCAAGTCTTTTCTATTTCTATTTTGATATGATCCCCTATTATTAGACCTTTCTACTCTCTGTACTATGTAGCTAATTCAGAGTTTAAACATGCAAGTCAGCCCATGAAATTAAAAGCAATTTTTATGCATCACTAGAAGCAGCTTAAAAAAATTTTTTTCTCTAACATTTTGAGCTGAAATCAGCAATATGTAGCCATTTTTTTTGAATGCCAGAGCCTGATCAAAGGATGTTAAAAATAATCATGAAGTATGAAGAAAGATGAAAATAGAAAACTTCAAAGACTAATAAACAAAAGCTACCGTTGTAGCAGAAGCCATATTTTCCTTTCCTGAGGTCAAACATCATCTCAGTAGAGTTAAAGAAATCAGCATCATCTTCTATGGAATCAGGATTTCTCCTCTCTTGACTTGGCATACTGTGGGTGTGCCATGATATCAAGACATGATTAGTCTTTTAACACCAGCTCTTCTGTTGGCAGCCCTCAGCATTGCAGGTTACTGCAGCAAGAGGAGATAATGATTTTCAGCTTTTAGACTTTCAGAAATGTAAATGAGGTACAGTCCCACCTGAAGTATTCACATATATGGATTGCATTACATTTTACCGTATTTAATCACTCATTAGATATACTTTAGAAGGAGCTGGAAACCACTAGAAAGTTTTGACATTTTAACATGTTCTCTTTGAAAGCCTCCACCAGCTGACCACGGCACTTTTCCATTTCACCACTCAACATCAAGATGGTGTCAGAGGCTAAGTATGTCAGGATGTATTACAGAAGTACTATATTTACTCATATTTGATCTCATTTTGTATCACCATCTTTACCATGTAAGTTCTACAGGAAAATAAATTTAATAAAAGCCACCTGTGATATAAAACTACAGGAGAAATAATTAAGATTAGTAGCAGACTCAGTTTCTGAATTAAGATATACAATTTATAACCCAAGCTGACGAATCCACTTTATCCAAATGATTAGTAGCTCACTTTTTGTGTTGATGGAGTTTAGGGCATGAAAAATCATGCCAGTGTATTAACCATTTGATCAGCAACTTGTATGATTAAATTAAAAAAAAAAAAAAGAAAATACTATTCAATTTTCTGACTCAAAGGCTATAAATTTCACAGGGTTGTCTCTAAAAATACATACTTTTAAGAATTCTGACATGATAAATGGACAGAGGGAAATTTTCACATTCATGCAGCTTACTTAAACCTTGTTCTCTGGAGTCTCACAGAGTATATTTAGCTTTTCATTTTCCTTTTAGAAATTTAATTTCAGAAGCACCTTAGGAACAGCTATTTTGAGCCTACACATATCATTGTAGGGATGCCGGTGCTAACCCACTGACAAGAGCCACTTAAGGATGCCCTGAAATCAAGCTCAGCAGATGAGAAAGGCAGAACAGTTTCTCTTAGATGCTCATCCCTCAGATGTTTAATCCTGTGCTGTGCAGTGAGTGCTTTCAAACAGTTCATACCACCTACCACACCTCAAAAGTCTTTCATTGTATACAAATTTCCATGTGTATTCAGTCACCTTCTAGTGTTAATCAGTATACTTTCCAAATGGCAAACTGCCAATGAAATTCAATAGATGAGGTGGACTTTTAAAAGTTATTAGAATCTGCAAGTATTTGCTCAAAGATCTCCTCCTTTCTTTGAGAAGGTTCAGAAATGTGTTTGCCCTTCGTGTGTCCTGTTATCAGAAAATAACATCCTCCACAATTTTATGCTCCAAAAACTTCTGGCAGCAGTATGGAACAAAAGACCTTGTAATTGGCTTTTAAGAAAGATAGAATTACAACATTGTTTTACATTTGAAAAATGAAGGTTATTCTTCAAGGCCATCTATTTCATTGTACATTCTATTAACACACCGTAATCAACATTGGCACCCAAAAAACAATGGTTCAAAATGTTCCTTTGTTGTGTAAGGCAGCTCACTCAAACTGATCAAACATTATAAGCTACACGTGGTTTTGTGCTGCTTAAGAAGCTCAATTATTTAAATATCCCCAAAATCTAATAGCCTACTAGGTGACTGCAGTTCCTCATTCATATTTATATTCATTTATATGTAGAGGTGGGATGAAATAGAAATTGTTCAAACCCAGCAAACACATTCCAGAATAACTCCGCTGTATTCCAATAATGTTCATCTGAAGGTAACACAAAACTCTCCCCTCCCTCTATTAGGTCTGTGCTTTTTCATCATTGACACTTTTAGTTTGACTGTCTAAAGGCTGTACTTCAACGCTGCTATTGCTTAGTATCAGTAAAGCCAGGAGGCAAAGAAGTTGATTCAGATTCTCTGTAGGCTTGCAGATACATAAATTAAGCTACATTTCAGCGGTTCTAGACTTTAGAGGGATCACTGCCATGTGAATGAAGTACTGCTGAAATGAACTTGATAAATCATCTGGTAAAGATCTATGGCTAACCAATATGTATCTTAAGAGAAATATCTATACCTATAGCTCGGAAGCCAAAAGGATTGGCCTGAGAAGCATCTCCTTCAATAAAATTAAATAAATCTTTATCACATCAATTTAAATATTCTGTTATGCCTCCAATCAGCATTAGAAACAGATTTTTTTTTACAAAAAAAAGATAATTACAGATTGCAATTACAATTGCAACAGGTGCATTTTCTCAGGGAGATCTTTTTTTCCTTATTTAGCAATATCCTAGTGTTTCTACCACATATCCACTAATCAGTCTCTCTACAGTGGATTTATTTGAATGAATAATATTTGAGTAACGGTCTGAGTTCTCTTTTAGACACAGAGTAGTCCAAGGGAAAGTAGTCCAGACTGGATGTCAGCAGACCATGGTTTTTACCACCAACTTTGAAACCGACCATGATTATGTTCCTTTATCTCTTTGTGTCATTTCCCTCATTTCTGCCCACCTGCTCAGAAGGTCAGATCATTTGGACAGAAGCTGTCTCATTTTGTGTGCTCTCCTCTCACCCTGCACAACAGAATTCTAGCAACTAGGTTCTGCAGTAATACAAATCCATGTAGTAAAAACTTTTTGTTTTCCCTGAATTACTGGCATCTGAGTGAAAGATCATGTTTCCAGACAGCAGCCAATAGAAGATTAAGTACTTAAGAATAAAATAGGACTCTTTAGGTCACCAACATGTCAAGTATGAACTATTGTACTCTGTCAAGGTGTAAGTGCAGTATATGGCTTTCTGTTCTTATTTAATCTCTTTTCCACTCACTTTTAACATGCCCTTGCCAGCTACACCAAGTTTTATTTTCCATGGTGTAACGGTTTAGGTATATTATTCATTCTTTTGCTGATCCTTAGCAAGGAGCCTCCTTAGGGCCAGCTAACTTCTGTTACCCTTTTCACTTGTCTCCCTGGAAACATGCAGACTGCAGATGGAGGGAAATACCCCAACTGCAGATGAAGGCGGGTTTGGATAATAACACTGCTTCAGTGTTTGTATATCAATATATGGCCTGTTTTGAGATACCAGATACCCAGAGCACTCTGGTTTTGAAAGAGCTCAGGTGCTCAACAGTTCTCAAGACCATTGCCAAAAATCAGATTTACCTACCTGGAGCCTTGGAAAAGGTGAGACATCCACTTTTGAAAAGCAGATAGTTTATCTGTTCTAATATCACCCTCATAAAATCTATGGGCAATCATATAGTGCAAACAAAAGGAGCCCATGTAAAATTTCACTAGTCCAGACCTTGCCAAAGGGGAAGCTCACCATTGTAATTGCTCAAGGTGCCATGCATGTAGCATAGTGTTCCCAAAAGGTGTTTGTAATGCCAACAGCAAAAATCACTCATGTGAAGTTCCTTTCCCTGCAGCACTTTAGATTATATTTTATATTCCCATTATTTAAGAAGCAGGTGATGGCTGAATTTGTCTAGTCTGTTCCTCCTTTCTTTTCACACTGGTCAACTGGTGGTTCCTCTTGTGCAATTGAATTTGGCAGGTGCAAGAACATTTGTTTATGCTGTGCACAAGCTGAGGAATGCTATTTTAACAGCTTACAGGTATGCAGCATCCTTGGAGACTTTTAAAAGCACATTGAAAGCTTCATTATTTACAAAGCTTTACAGCTAGGATGCACAAATCACCTATGGCTGATATGTCAAAGGAATATTTGGCTATATTTTTAGGTATCTACATTGTATAGGTTTTGCATTTTCCCTAGAAAGGGATTTTGTCTCATCTTGCTATTTTGGGAACTTTAAAATTCATGTTACTTCCTTATTCCTCTGTGCTTAATTTTCTTTTTCATTGGGTGGTTTGAGGAAGGGGATGGGGGTTGTTGTTTTTGTTTTGTTTGGCCATTTCCCTTCTTTAGTCACTCCAACAGTTACAAGATTAAATCTGAGGTTTGCTCAGCTCCACACAGCATCAAAAGATGACTGCCTCACAGAGAGGCTGAGATCCCCTGAACACGTCCAGGATGTTATGTCATATTCCAGCCTTTCTCTTGTTTTGTGCTTGCAAAATCACAATTTTTCCAAGGCTTTAGAGCAGCTTGATTTGTTTTACTTCTAATGTCTATTTCCCCTTGATCATTACTATTTCAAGCTATCCTGCTTCTTTCTCTCCTTCCTCCACCCCAGTCAAACAGCATTTTGTGTTCAGGTACATGCAGTTGCTAATGTTTTCGCTTTCTTCATTCCCCCTAACTAACTTAGCTTAGGAGAAATATTAGGGATCAATTTTTAGTGAACACCCACAGCCCATATACAAATCAGGAGGAGCAGCAGGTGTTCAACATCTCTGATCATCAGGCCTTATCTGTATATTTATGCCATCCTCATTGCCCAAGAAACTGAACACCTGCACCAGGCTGGGGTTGTCAATTCTCATGATTTTATTTCCAGTCTGAGGCTATGAGGTGTTTTTAATCAGTGCTTCTGGAATCATCCCATTACTTGGAAATCTCAGCATTCATCACAGAATTCTGGTCCTCATGATCCCAGAGAGAAGCACAAAAACACCATCCAGGTGCCAAGGCAGATCAAAAATATATTCCAAAATTCTTTGTTCTCTGAAGTATTAATTTAAGCCAATTCTTTAACTAAGGAGGACACAATTCGTGATGCTTAAGACTCGCAGTAATTCAAAACTTCAAAGCTATTTACCTTTTGTTCCCTATGCCAGTAGAAAGCATACAAGGTCTCTACTATAGAAACCATGAATGTATTCATATTGAATGCTGACTTGTTTTATTTAATGTTCACTTAAAATAAGCCCATAATACTTGTGTAATCAAATGTTCCATAAATACTCTATCAAGCTAAGATACTGACAGGAGTGTTCACTGGCTTCTTCTGAAAGGTCTATGATTTATCATTCACATAAATCCATAAATCCTCTCCAAAAGCCTGATTCTCATCCAACCAGAAAACTGAAGCATGTTGTCTGATGTACAGAACCATACAAAACAACTGAGCTCTTGAGTATGATATGTTCATAACAAGCCGAGCATATATAGATACATACACATACACAGAGACTTGGAAATTAATTTTGGGCAGAGAAGGTGTCAAGTTGGTAATCTGTTTGCAGACAACCTGTAAATGGAAAAAGGCTGGGTTCACCAGATATTTATTTGCTCAGATCAGTTTTGTCTAATAAATTATTAGATTTTCTTCTCTATAGAGTCCTTAGTGGATATAAACCAATTGCAGAAGGTTGAACTAACTGCAAAATAAATCAAGGACCATCAGCAGTTTCCTTAACAACATGATAATGGCAAAAATATGACAGTGAATTTTCTGGCACTTGCTGTTTTCAGAGGTTTCCATCTCTGTTGAAATGAAGAAGCCAGCAGGAAACAATTGGGCAAAGGTTTCTTGTGGACAAATGTCAGTGCCGCCAGTGGAGAGGAGCCTCACTGTGCTTCAGGTAGGTGTGCATCAGCCTCAAGCACTTCACGTTTGCTGATCTGCCTTCCCCTGATCCTTCTATTAGGCTTCTCCTGGGGCCACTGCTTCCAAAAGCAGCTGCTGGGGCTTGCCAGAGCAGTCAAAGCATGTCTGGCTTTGCTCACCTCTCGTTATCGTGAGTGCAATTGCACTCAGGAAGGAGAAATGAAAGGACAAAAGTGTTTTATTATATCCATCTCCTTCACTGGGATGGCATGAGATAAGGATAGCTGGGAAGGAGTGCTCTTTTCATCTACTATGCTGCAGGGTTGTGCTGCAACCTGGCCCGTGTCTAATATTTGGTGACATCTGTTGTGTTGGTGCCAGGAACAGCCTCAGCCAAATATTTCAGATGCAAATATTTAGATGATGGACCACAAGTTGCATTACATGGAAACATTTTTTCCCGGACTTCTGTTAATGCTGCTGATCAAAATGTAAAGATGGTTTACAGGGGTGGGGTTTTTACTGTTTTGTGGTACATGAGTCTGTTTTTCTCTAATTCTCTATTTGACCTGCAGATAATTGATTGTTTGTAAGACTGCATATATCTTGGTTTAGTTGTGTTTTCCAAAACACATCAGCTGGTGTAAATAGCAGTTCTTGTCCAAAAAAAAGAAAATAAAAGAAAATAAAAAAAATTTCTAAAATGCTTTTATTCTCAGAGCTTGTGTTGGTTATGCTTCCAGATGAAGTTCAAGCTATGGTTTCATAAATCAAAGAACTTGCAAGTCTTTAAAAGCTGTTGTAAATTATGTAAAGTGTCTGAAGAAAAACTGGGGTCCAGTATATTTCCTGACTATGTCTCATGTAAGGAATAGTCCTGCAGAACTAAATGCAGATTGAGTGGGAGACAAATGTAATCACTCACTAACCATCCCACCATGAGGGAAGAGAAGCTATATATTCACAAAAGACCACATATTTTTTCTCCCTCTTTTTCTTTCTATTTTTCTAAGTTGAACACATGCTATACCTTACTCATTAATAGCAAGGCTGACTCTCCTGCTTCTCTTGGTATGGGGACTCTGCTTCATGGCTTATCATGCACCTGTGTTATCTCCATCCTACCCACACTTAGACGACTCCAGGGTCAAGCAGGGAAGAAGTGCAATCTCCTCATCCTGCCTTAGTAATTTTACACCTTTCTGACTACCTTGAGTAAAGAATAAATAAAAATAAAGACTAAACAAGACGTTCCTATGCAAGGAACAATTATTTTTTTAGTTGATTTTAGCTAAAAAGGGACTTTGTTGTCAAGACCCCTTTATTTCCATTTAGTTGCTGTTTCTTTTTCTATTGATTTTTTGTAAACATTGTGACTTGTAGCAATTGGTGAAAATTGCCCAGCAGCAAGGTATGTTTAAACAGGTATTTTCTGAAACAGAGTGGGTGGGGAGAACCTGTAATTGTTATCCATGAAGAACACAGCCTAGGTTTTAACTGAGTATAGAAAGCCACCTTAAAGAGTGTATAAATTAATTGAGTTTGATCATAGCAGTGAATATTTGGGTTTTAGTAATTTCTGTCCCATGACATGAAATGCATGAGCAGCCAAGGGCCTCATGGCAGGAAATGTTCTCCTCAAGCAGTGTCCTGTCAGGTCAGGGCCCCTGAGAGACACCTCCACGCAAACCCCTTCCTCCAAACTGGCTGAGTGTTGCACTGGGCTGGACATCAAACTCTGTGGCCTTCAAAACAGGGAAAGGATCCTGGATATGGCTGTAAGAACACTTTTAGGTGCAGCAAACCTGGTAAACCCAACAGCAAGGAAATCCCCTGGAGTCCCAGTGACAAGTGAGCTGAATTTTTTTGAGGCCTGGATTTAGATGTCTACATGTGACCAAATACCAGTTCAGATCTTTTGATCCTTTTACCAGATCAGAATTCACCTCCCTCAGCTCCCATCTCCTGAGAGTAGCCATTTCTGTGCAATGGGAGAATAAATTCACTTAACACACTTTGAAGAGCCACAAATGGCAGCAACTGCTGTGCAGGAGATTTAAATAAAGTATCCCTTGAACGTATTTCTGGGAAAGGATTTGTTCATGCTCAAGTACATTTTAGACTGTGATTATTTATGTTCTATAGAGAAGTTAGTTTATGCAGAAGAAAGAGGCTTCTGAAGAAAATGGAGTATCTAGTTGTGATGATAGCTAGAGAAAGCAGTCTGCAGTGCAGCTGATTGCCACTGTGCAATGCAGTAATCTGTTACCTGATCAGAACGGCAAGGTAGACATCAGCTGCCTTTTGTTACCGTGTGCCAGTGGCTGCAAAGGGGAGAACTCAAACAACCAAATTGCTCCATGTGCCATTGAGTACCTATTATCAGCTGTTAGGGGGAGTTTAAGTATTGTTGTGCACACTGGAATAAAAATACTGAATAAAAACAGTAGGTTGACCTGTGTCCAGTGCTTTTTCTGCTGGATATGCTTCCCAATATTTAGCTATAACCCACTCATTGAATCTGTCCTATCAGGAATCCTGTCTGGCCAAGGCTTGTAAGGAGAGCCTTATAGATGTGTGGCAGGTGCAGCCATCCTGACAAAAACCTAACAAGGGCTTGCCAGAGACCTGATAAAGATCAGCTCAGGACCTCACAGCCCTCAAACGGTGCCTCCTGGAGATTAACTGGCACCTCAAGGCCCAGACCCTTAGCCTGCTTTTGTTAGCTTGCCCCCAGATGATCAGAATGACCACAGTTCAGACTTGACTAGGGTATAAATGGAACCCTGCTGAAGAGCTGATTTTGAGTTGGTTCCTCAGGAGCAAGCAGGTCTTGCACTCGCAAACCATTCCCTTGGACTGGGACGTCGTTCAAAGATACTTCTGCAGATTGAGTGAGTCCTCACCCCTGCTTGGGTGAGTGAATATTTCTTCTGGATATATCCTTGAGCAAACCCTCATCCCCTTTGGATGAAAGACGCCTTTTGGGTACCCTTGTGTGGGACATTTTCCCTTTTATGAGTGAGTGTGCACACATTTTGGTTCATCTTTCTAGAAAGAATATTCCCTAAAGCTCAGAAATTAGTTACATAGTAGTATATTGCTGACTGACATCCAAATTCATAATTTAATTTTGTCAGGTAGTGCTGGGCGATTCTGGTTGCCATAAATCTGCATTTTGGATACCTACTGCTGTCTATTTTGTGTGTGCCTCCATGACAAGATGGCTTAGGCCTTCTTTTATCACAGCCAACCAAATATGGCCCTTTTGACAAAATCACTCTTCAGATAGTCTCCTCCAGTTCCTCAAGGTGACTAATCAGTGTGTATGATGGAAATTTTTATTCCAACACAGAAAACCAGACAGTTTCTTCAGTTTTGCCACATGAAGAATCTTTCCTCAACATCCTGCTGGAGGAAAGAGGTGAACTCAGAAGCTCCACAAGAGAGGAGAGCATAGAAGGGTACAACAGAAGGCAGCAGTGATGCTTGCAGTTTGCAGAGGGTGTGCCAGGACAGGCTCTGGGCTAGCTTGAATGCTTAACTGCCTTTCAGCTAGGGAACATGCCTGAATATGCAGAGAAAGACCCACAGGATCCTTTGGAGCGCAGAGGTATAGATGTACAGAGGCACTAAACTTTTTATGCCTTTTGGTAGCTTGCAACTGTTTTTCAGGCTGAACTAATTGCACTGAAAGCATTTGATGGTATCCTTTATCCCTAGTTAGGAGGGCTTGAGAAATGCTCAGTCAAAGTGCACCCAATGATGTCTTAAATCTCCCTGCCCCTAGAGCTTTTGCACCATGCTCCTGCCCTGGAGACCACTAAACTGTATGAAGTCAAAGCTTGCTTTCTCACATCTCAGCTCATCCTTCCTCATATCTCAACCTCTCTCTGACACATATTTCAGCTATAGACAGCTGCAGCTGAGCTATACTGCTGCATGAGTCGCCATTTGTCAGCTGAGCTGTACTAACCATGCAACTGCCCACTCCTAGCTTTGTGCAGAGCCACAAAACCTTGAGACTTAAACCATCCTCAGGATCAAAAGAGGTATCATTTAACATTGTGGTAGATGAGGCTCAGCTGACAAGCAGTCAAACAGCTTGAAACTCTGTCCATGTCCTCTGCAAGGTACTGTCTTTTATTTTGAATGTAATCTTTCATTTAGTTTTCAAAATAGCAAATAAAGATGAGTAATTTATAGCAATGTCAAGGAGGCAGGCTCAAATGCTTCACAAGTAAGGTTTGGAAGCCCAGCAGAAAACCTCTGTCAGACCTGTGTTGGCAAGGTCAGTCCAGAACTTACTGCTCTGCATTTGACCTCACTTCTGGAGTGAGAGAGTCAACTGTCAGGCAGGTCGGGAGTGGAGGGAGGGTGGTGGTTCAGTCCAATGAAGTAAGGAATAATTTCTATTTTCACTGGTGCATTGGCTGGAAAAAAAGGCTAGGAACCTTGTTTGAAGCCAGCTGCTCTTCCCTTGCAAGCTTCACCACTCTGCTGTGCAAGAGTTATTGTGAGCCAGCTGTAAAGCATTCTCCACATCAGCCACCTAATCCCTGAGGGCGCAGAAAACTGACTCAGCATACACATATCTTCCATTGTCAGCCAGGAGAGAGAGTGCAGAGAAAGGGGAAAAAAAAAAAAAAAAAACACTTTTAAAATTGTCTCTACAGCAAGAAATCAAAGGCAGTGCTCTCAAAATGATTTCCAGTCGGGAGCACAGAACAGAAGCAGCAGTGAGTGCAACAAAGCAGCAAAGCCTGTCCACATGGCAGATACCTGAGGATAGCAGCTCTGGGGAACTTGGCCAGTAAAGACATGTTCTCAGGTGCTGCTCTTCAAGGTTTGACAAAAAAGCTGGGAAAAAGAGGAAAGAAGAGGAAAAAAAAAAGAGGTAATCTGTGCCTAGAAAATATGTCATACAAACTGGGCTCATAACAGTGGCAGGAGCTCTTTCATGTTACAAAGATAATAGATCAACAGAAAACAAATACACATGTATTTCTGCTTGTGTTTATAAATAAAACAACATATATAGATGCATAGCCTGTAAAAACTAGGTAATAACATATTGAAAAGTAACACAAATTCTTTGGTTTTGTCACCTATTTGTATTCAATAGACCCTACAAAATGGGGCTTCAACCTTACTTATGTGGACCCCTGCAAAACTTGCAGTGTAGCTACCGCCCCCCAAAAATTGGGTTAAGCCTCTCTGAAATAGGTTTATTTGTCTTCTACCCTTTCCATCACTCTTTTAGAAGTAATATTTCATAGAATCATAGAACAGTTTGGGTTGGAAGGGACCTGAAAGATCATCTAGTTCCAAGCTCCCTGACATGGGCAGGAACACCTCCCACTAGAGCAGTTACTCAAAGCCCCATCCAACCTGGTCATGAACATGTCCAGTGTTGGGGCATCCACAACTTCCCTGGGAAACCTGTTCCAGTGTCTCACCACCCTCATATTAAAGAATTTCTTCCTAAGATCTAATCTAAATCTACCCTCTTTCAGTTTAAAAACTGTTACCCTCATCCTATTACTACATTCCCTCCACGTCTTTCCTGTAGGACCCCTTTAAGTACTGGAAGACCACTATGAGGTCTCCCTGGAGCCTTCTCTTCTCCAGGCTGAACAACCCCAACTCTCTCAGCCTGTCCTCATAGAGCAGGTGCTTCCGCTCCTTAATCATCTTCATGGCCCCCCTCTGGACTCACTCGAGCAGTTCACTGTCTTCCTTATGCTGGGGGGTCCAGAGCTGGATGCAGTACTCCAGGTAGGGCCTCACGAGAGCAGAGTAGATAGGGAGAATCACCTCTCTCAACTTGCTGGCCACTCTCCTCTTGATGCAGCCCTGGATGTTGTTAGCTTTCTGGGCTGTGAGAGCACACTGCTGGCTCACATTCGGTTTTTCATTCACCAATATCCTCAAGTCCTTCCCCACAGGGCTGCTCGCAATCCACTCGTCACCTAGCCTGTATTTGTGCTTGTAGTTGCCTTGAGCCAAGTGCAGAACCTTGCACTTGGCCTTGTTGAACTTCATGAGGTTTGCCTGGGCCCACCTCTCAAGCCTGTCAAGGCTCCTTTGGATGGCATCTCCTCACTCCAGTGTGTTGACCATACCACACACCTTGGGGTGGTCTGCAAAGCTGCTGAGGTGCACTCCATGCCACAGTCCATGTCGCCAACAAGGATGTTGGATGTCACTGGTCCCAATACTGGTTTTTCAATCAGCAAGCATCAGTGGACCACAGGTTATAAACCACTGTCCCAGAAACCCTGATCAAAATCTGAGGCCTGCTGCACTGAATGTTTCCAAACACTTCCAAGGCTTTACAATAAATAGATGAGATGGAAAGAAGAGACACAGGGAGTGGGAAGAACTGAGAAGTAACTCCACTTGCTTGAAGCCATACAGGTCAGTAGTAGAGCCTGGCCCCTGTTTGCTTTAATGGTGTGCAGCTCTCCTTAGGGTAAAAAAAGCTATTTTTCCTCCTGGTGTGTGGCAGCAGCTGAACTGAATGAAAGCAGGTGAGATTCAGCAGGCAGAGGCAGTAACACTGGGCTTCAGTGGACTTGCATCCCCCTCTGCCCAACCCTGCTGGGCTTCACACACTCACCTCAGGCACTGACCACACCTGGCACATCCATTTCCAAAAGATAGTGTTTTCCATTTAGTTGTGCCGTGCTTTTCTTTGAAGAAAATGTTAGAAACTACGCTTAATTTCACAAAACTAGTTTCATCATGAAAGACACAGTATTAGAGAGGCCTGCATTTTCTGTGTGAACACATCTGAGTACCTCTGACTGGAAATTAACTGTGGAATTACACACAGAAGTACATGACAAAAGTACAATCTGAATGCATGTCTGTTGACGAAGAAGCAATCTGCCATACAATATCCACAAACAGAAACATAATATTTCTTTGTAGGAACCCTATCAGAGAATCCACAACATAGTGGGAGTAGCTGAAAGAATTTACAGGTTTTTATCATAGTTATTTTTACAGTTTCTAGTAATTTTTTACATTCTTCTAATAACTCAAATATAGTAAAAATTGCTATAAACTATAAAATGTAATATTACCTGATAAAGAACAGGAAAGTCTGTGGCAGAAATGAGTCAAATATCTTACAAATAAATGTTAAATTAGAACATAACTCATAGGTTGCTATATTAATTAACTGTGGACATTTTGGCACAAGAAAGCAGTAAGAAGGGCTTTGCAGATTACTTTCTACTGTAAACCTATTCTGTTATTTTAGGACACTCCATGCAAAAAAAAGGCTTATTTTGTGGACTATAATACTGAATGGCCTCTGATTCTGTACTTCCTGCATTTAGAGAGCAACTGCAGCCAAGCTGAAAAAGTGCACGCAGCAAATCCAGCAGCACACCCATGGGAGACATCAATCACAGGAAATCAGAGCGTCATGGAACCATCTTGAGAACAAGTATGTTGCTGACCTATTAAAGCACAGTTATAAACAAGTTTTTTATTGCAAAGGAATAGCTAAAACTGATGATGTTGACCATCATATCCAAGTGACTATTTCTTGAATTATCTATGATAGTCAATGTACATGAACAAAGTTGAGAGCAGGTTATTATATCCATGTTACCTAACTTGTTAAATAACAAGTGCCCTAATAATTAAACCAAATATAGACAGCTGCTTATGGGAATATATCATTGACTTCTTTTGATCCTACTATCCATTTTACTAACTCTCACATATTAAGCTAAACAGATTGTAAGTCTATACATAGATCAGTTAAGGCTTGTTTTCACATATTATTCATTTTTTATCCTTAGTTGAATTAGTAATCTGCTACCCTGGTAACACATAGGAAAATAGTGAAGTTTCCGTCTTTGTATTCTGAAAATAAAAAGGGTCTATTGTCACCTAAGTGGCAGATAAAAACATTATTTATGTAAATGTTCAGTCAGTGTACAGATGATGATACAAAAGTTTGCACCCTATACTTTACACAGTTTTAATTTCAAATATTGAATATTAAATACCTACAGTGAATGGTTATTAGTATTTTATCAAATACTGAATGCTAACAAAAAGCATTCAAACATGAACTATTTTTTTTTTCTAAGTTTGCATTTAAAGTGAAAATAAAAAAATTTGCATAGTAGTCTTCAATGTACAGCCGTGCAGCCATATTAAAGATCATCCTCCTGCCTGGATTTTGGAGAATGATTTCACAGGACTATGGTCACTGTGTATTACACAGTCAGAAGGCCTCTTTGAGCTCTGCTCATATTTCTTTGTGGATACCTGTTGTCTCTTACAATGTATTTGGAATTTATAAACTTTGAGGCAGGTTTTAAATCCTGGCTAACCCTCTCCCCCAGATTAGATTAATTCTGGATTTGGAAGTGCATGATTATATTTAGCAATGTATTTTGATCTGCCTTTTGCCCTTTGGACACTACCCACCCATCCCAGGCATATGTGAGAGATTTTTAGTGCTGGATGTTTTCCAAAATTTCACAAAAAAAGAAATTCTGAGTTGTTCCAGAATCTTTCACCTCTTCGCCCATCTTCCTCATCTGGGACTGACGGTTTTCAACTGTTGTCCTGTGAGTTTCTGGTGGGGAAAAGGAAACACCTTTGGCTCCATTCTGGGGAACACAATGAGATTCCAGTCTATGACTGTCTCTTCTGGATTATGTCTGTGAAAAATAATAGTTTAGGCAAAAAATTTTAAACATTATTATTGTATTTTGACAGATAAACCAAAAGTGAATCTGACTTGTGGAATTGTTTGCACATAAACAGGTAGCTTTAAAACAAGTGAAAAGTTAATAATAACTTTTGGTTCTTATAAAGCTAGAAAATATGCAGTCATCTCTATGTATCATATCACATAGCCATACAGTTGCTTTAAACTACAGAGATGTTACCCTGTAGGAACACAGCAGCCAGCTCACCCAAAGGCAGACAGTGGATCATACAGATTCTGGGATATACTTCAGTCACTTGCAGCCCATCCTTCATTGCAAAAATGCAGAATTTTTGTAGTAGGTAGCAGGAAGGGTGTCTTGATTCAAGGAAGAAAAGATAACACTTCAGATCTTGGTATTCCTAGTACTTTCCTAATGAAATGAAAAAGGCTGATATAAACATTGTCACAGGGTAACTTTGATATGAAGGATTTGTGGGCCAGATAAACTTCAAAGACCAACGTACTTCACTGAGGGCAGCTAAAGTCTACCAGAGAATGGACATTGCCCAACTGAGTAACAGCTCTGCTTGCAAGGATGTGTCATGATTCAGCAAACAGTAAATTAAAGGGTTTTGAACTTGCCCATGCAAGATGAGGAGTACACCAGCCACATGAGCACAAATCCAGTAAAGACACATCATAGAATCATAGAATGTTCTGGGCTGGAAGGGACCTCTAGAGGTCATCTGGTCCAACCTCCCTACACAAGTAGGGACATCTCTACCTAGATCAGGTTCCTCAGAGCCACATCAAGCCTGACCTTGAATGACTCCAGGGATGGGGCCTCCAATACCTCTCTGGGAAGCCCATTCCAGTGATCTATGACCCTCATGCTAAAGAACTTTTTCCTTATATGCAACCTAAATCTATTCTTTCCTAGCTTAAAACCATTACTCCTTGTCCTATCACTACAAACCCTTGTGAATAGACCTTCCCCTGCCTTCCTGTAGGCCACCTTCAGGTACTGGAAGGTCAGTATAAGGTCTCCCCAGAGCCTTCTCTTCTCCAGCCAGAACAGCCCCAACTCTCTCAGCCTGTCTTCGTAGGAGAGATGCTCCATTCCCCTGATCATTCTGGTGGCTCTCCTCTGGACACGCTCCAATACATCCCCATCTTTCTTGTGCTGGGGGCTCCAGAACTGGACGCAATACTCCAGGTGAGGTCTCAGCAGGGCAGAGTAGAGGGGCAGAATCACCTCTCTTGATCTGCTGGCCCCAGTTCCCTTGATGCAGCCCAGGATGTGACTGGCCTTCTGGGCTGCCATTGCACATTGTTGGCTCATATCCAGTTTTACATCTTCTGAGTTCAAATGCATTCAAACACTTTCATAGGCTAAGGTTTTTATAGGATGCTTTATGGCTAAGAGTGGGTCCAGCAGCCACTGTGAGGCATATATAAAACCCCAAAAGTCATCACTAATTATCATGTAGCCTGGCTAACTCAAAAGAAACCAGTCATGTGCCCACAACTGAGTCAAATGTATCCTACTGCATCCCAGACACCAGAGCTGGTATTAATGACAGTGGAGCCTCTGCTTCAGGACAACAGTACTTTGTAGGGTATGGCATGAAGTAAACATGGCACAAACAAAGCACCAGAGTCCCAACACTCATCTTTTCTGTGAAAAGATGGGGAACTACAGACAGATCCCACAATTACCAGAATGATATTTCTTGCTAGCAAGAGAATTTTTCCCATGGTTTTAAGAAACTAATTTAGCAAGTAGCTAATAGGGGTAGCTGGTTTGTTAATATTTCTAGAATTCATTCATTCCTCTGATAATTTTAAGAAAATCTGTATGGTACGTTATTAAAAGTGTATATGTCAGAAGCATTGCATAATCGCAATATTGTTTAAGAGTTGTTTTGCAACACAATATTTATTTCTGACATCAGTATTACACTGAATTTAGTGTAGAGACTGAGAATTCCTGCCTAGCCTTGATATTATATGGAAAAGTAATTCATGCTCTTTTATAGACAGTAACATTCCTGACTTCAGCCAACAGTCAAAGCAATTGAAGTATATTACTGATGTTTTACTACAACAGTTGACTTGGCCGTTATTGCCCTTCTTCCCAGCAAAAAACAGTCTTCTGGTAATTCAGAAGGAAAAATAAATAAATAAAACAATACAGGTCAGCTCTTCCTTTAAGCTAAATGAAATTACAAGTTATGAAAAGAATGCTTTGTGAAATGCAAGTGATATATGAGCCAGATTATCATATCTGTCCATTAGGGAAGAGAGTAACATCTTTCTAGTGGTACAGAAACTATATTCTAAACTGAATTGTGAATGTGCCTTATTCTCTTCTATTTACTTTAGAAGGTGGGAATATTATTACTAGGTGTATGTGATCTTTCTCAGCAGACTTGCAACTTTCAACATAGTAACAAAATACAGCATATTATATGTCATATCTAACAATGCTCAAAGCTACAAAAACCAAAAAGAAATAAGGAACCATGAATAAAAATTACATCTCCCATTTTACATGAGAGATGAGAAGGACTGAGTACTTGAGTGTATTTCATGTCCAATTTATACAGCATTTCAAGGATGGTTTCTTGATCTCACCTTATATGATGCTTTTGTTCAGCATACCTTCCTGCAAACACATTTCACTTTAAATCATCTCTAAGGATTCCCTGAGGGACTCCATGAAAGAAGATTCAAGCTCTTTGAAGTCCCTGGCTGATATAAGTCCAATCGCTTCAGAACTGGTAGAGCTTGTACTGGTTTATATACAAAGTTGGCTTGGCCTAGTCTCTAAAAATTATTTCAAGATACCTTGATGAGTCGTGATAGAATCCAAGTGTAAATTTCTATTTAATAGGAGGAAAAAATACTACATATCATAGTTCAGAATCAAATAGATACTTCTGTGTTTGTTGTAAACTGTGCAAACACTGAACCATTCCACAATGCATGTTAAATGCAACACATTTTTCACTACCAATGACACTCTCCCTTCCCACTTTCCAATGTCTAAAAAACTCAAGTCAAATTCCTGCAATGATCTCTCCTGCTTTTATAGAGAACATAAACAGGTTTTAAACACTCGTGGTTAGGACAAAGTTTTAATGATCTCATCGAGAGTTGCAGCAGATATTTTATCACTACTACTTTCAGAATACTTTTCAGAGATTTCAGAACTCCACCATAAAAGCAATATTCCTTCTAATCAGGAAGAAATCTTCCTAGTAATAAGCATTAAGGACTGTTCAAAAGCTGTGGCAAAACCACATATAAAATATATTGATAAAAAGATACATCATGCTTTTCAAACTCTACTTCTTACCTACCTGTGACCAAGAAACATAAACGTGGCTTCAGCCCATATGACATTCAGAAATTAAATGTATACACCCCGCATCTTTGACCGTTGCTCACACATTCTGTTCAGCTCAGTAACTCCCTCTCTCTTCTTGCACAAAGCTGAAGTTCCTTCATTTCACATCTCCTTGACACTATTTTTGCTTTCTAGACATAATCAAAGTAGAGGTAATCTGAGGCAAGAGTTTGTATCGGTTTCCACCTCACCCTGTTAGTGTATTATTGAAACAATAGCACACCGGTTTGCACCTCATATTTCACAGTTTTAGTCTTCATGATTGCGGAAGAAAACTGAAAACCTGTGAAGTAAATGCACTTAATTGTGGTAGTCGAAATGCCACATCCATGTCAGTGGGAAAAGTAATACCAGACAAACCAGTCTTGGTTGCTGCCTTCTACTGAATGAGATAAACAAGAATTTAAATCATCACTGATCAAGGAAGGATTTGCTACTGAGACACCTGGGCTGCCTCATTAACAGGATATCAGATTAACCGAAGCATTTCCTTTTCAGAAGACCAATCTCTGCACCAAGGAATGTTCAGGCCATGTAAAGTTCACATACATTTGAAAAGTATTGGGTCTGGGGGCTCTGCTCAGTAAATTACTTGGTAGTGCTCAGCAGAGGATGGAAACTTGCTTAAAAGTCCTCCTTGGCAGTAGAGATTCAGGTTTCTGTTATTTGTTGTTGTCATGTCTCTTACCTAGGATCCCGGCCATGGAGAGAACACAGCTGTGCTGGTAGCTGAACATGATGTAGTCCCTTTCTCAAAGAGCTCACATTCCCAGCAGATTTTGACATCTTTACTTGGATATATGGAAACTCCATGGAACGATCCTGTAACATGTCAATATCACCACGGCTAAGGTAATAGGCAAGCTACAAGGTGAAAAAAAAAAGAAATTATCTAGGAATCATTTCTTGAATTCATAATTCAATCCTTTCTTCCTAAACTTAAAATACAGGTGCACGAGCTTCTCCAGAGCCCTCCTTCTCTCCAGCAGCAAAGAAAGCTTTTTGGGAAGATCAGCACATCTGCGGAAACCAAGGAACTGGCAGTTCTGCCATGTCTTTGTGGACTACTTGTCTGAATCTGAGTGCTGCTGCTGGGTTTTCTGCTGTGACTACACACTTTATTTGCAGATGACAGAAAAGTAGACCAAAATTACGGATGAAGAGAAATTCCCTAGAGGTCTGAGTTTGTTCAGATCTGTCTAATGCATTTTTCACTTTAGCAGTTTATATATAAATAAAGCCAGGGTGCTCTTTAAACACAAATTACTTTGGATTCCATAAAGCCAATGAGCCAGCATGAAAGTTGGAAACAGAAACGGAATACCCCTGCTAAGTAGGATCCAGGTAGGATCCAGCAAAAAAGAAACACAGGCTTACTTTTTATACCAGTACTGCCAAGGACACTTTTCAATCCACTGGCAGCCAAATCCAGCAAGACTGGGGGCCAGTTACAAAGAGAGTGCAGTATTGTCCAGAAGCTCACTTTTGTATTCTCCCTGTACTGGAGACAGCACAGGTAAGCCTCCTGTCTACATAAATTAGAGCAGGCTGCCCTGTTCAGGCACTGCCACAGAGGACCAGAACAGCAGCTGGAAATCAATGTGGCGGAAGATTGTAGAAGCACAGCGAGCAAATGAAACTGTCTGTACCATTTGCTTTTATGAAGGCTGGGCACTGAGGTTTTATCTGCTTGTAAACAGGAAACAAAACAATAATAGAAATAAGATACCTGATGTAATCAGCTTCGGGAGACAAGCATTTGAAAGGTTGGGCTATGTGATGGGGAACTTCTATGTGCTAGGAGCAACACAATGGTGCACTGCAAGCGGTCAGATTATCAAAGCCACGGCAATCAGAAACAGCACAAAAGGATAAAAATAATACAGGTATTAGGAAAACGGAAAGCCCCTGTGGAAAGGGACTTGGAAGTGCTGGTGGATGAAAAACTGGATATGAGCCACAAGTGTGCAAAGGCAGCCCAGAAGGCCAATCCCATCCTGGGCTGCATCAAGAGAACTGTGGCCAGCAGATCAAGAGAGGTGATTCTGCCTCTCTACTCTGCCCTGCTGAGACCTCACCTGGAGTATTGCGTCCAGTTCTGGAGCCCCCAGCACAAGAAAGATGTGGATGTATTGGAACGTGTCCAGAGGAGAGCCACCAAAATGATCAGGGGAATGGAGCATCTCTCCTATGAAGACAGGCTGAGGGAGTTGGGGCTGTTCAGCCTGGAGAAGAGAAGGCTCTGGGGAGACCTTATACTGACCTTCCAGTACCTGAAGGGGGCCTACAGGAAGGCAGGGGAAGGTCTATTCACAAGGGTTTGTAGTGATAGGACAAGGAGTAATGGTTTTAAGATAGGAAAGGATAGATTTAGGTTGCATATAAGGAAAAAGTTCTTTAACATGAGGGTCATAGATCACTGGAATGGGCTTCCCAGAGAGGTGTTGGAGGCCCCATCCCTGGAGTCATTCAAGGTCAGGCTTGATGTGGCTCTGAGGAACTTGACCTAGGTAGAGATGTCCCTACTTGTGTAGGGAGGTTGGACCAGATGGCCTCTAGAGGTCCCTTCCAGCCTGAAACATTCTTCTATGAGAAAAGGAGTAGTCTTCAGCTGGAAGAGGTTGTGGCCAAGATGCAGCAAGGGTGAACGAGCAACAAACAGTTATGTCTCACAGTCAGAGATGGCAATAACTCAGCTGAGAAGATATTACCAAGGCATACAATGAAAGACTGGCATTAAAGTGAAAGGATCTGTGGAGATGCCTCCAGGCACAGCCTACAAAAGCTGTACAGATTCTTCAGCTCCTCTTTAGTGTCTACATCCTCCTATCTCTGCACACCAGGTACCTCTGAGTGAATAATGGTTGCATACTTCTAAAGAAGTCATTTCTGGGTCTCTTTAATCAGCTGCTGTCAGAGGCTTCCAGACCAAAGAGTTTGCAGGTGGCAAGCACAGCTGGGCCTGTCATGTTAATATGGAGAGTTTTGCATCTCTCTCTAGCTGGAGCCACTTGATGTCCCCACTGCTGGATGATTTGAGCAGCAGCTCCCTAACCACAGTTGACATTGGCCAAAAGCATCCACTTTGCGTTTGAACCACAGTGCACCCTGTAATGGTGATAAATGAAGATGTTCCTTGTGTCAAGAGCAAGAGATCTGACACAGTAGCATTTATATTTCCCTTCTGCAACTGGAGGAGTCCCCCTTGAGCAGGAGTCACCCAGCACCGATGCCTCTGGTTGGACAACCAGAGCACAACCCCACAGCAGTACATACTCCACAATGAAGATACTGGCCCAAGGTCTTCCATGGATGTCTAGATAACAGGGACCTTGAGAGAGTTTCATATTATATCAAATTAAGTTAGTATTACCTGCTGAATGCCCTTATAGCCTAGCTAATGAGTGTCCTCATTGCAGGGCTTTAATTCAGTTTTCACTGTAGCTTTGGAGTTCAGCCTGAAAGCCTCTTTTATTAAATTCTTGCTCTGCTGGTTCAACAGCAAGGCAGCAAAACTGCAGTAGCGTCAAGTTGTAAGTCAAATTGCATAGAGAGAGCAAGAACTATTCTTCTGTAAATTCACATAATAAATTCTAGTGAAAACCCAGCATATTAGTCCTTGCCAGGATAGTACCTGCTGAAAAAATGCTGTGCTGGTCATTTTAAATAGAAGACAAGAGATCCCAAGTTATTCCTTACCAGCCCATACTTCTCCTTTATTATGTCGAGCTGCATTTATGTCCAACTGCTCCAACACTTCCATTTTTAAAAAGGCATTCTTCAATGAAGTGGCCTATTGTATGTAAATATAAAAACCTTTTATTACTTCATTATATACAATGTTTCTCCAAAGCAGCAGGCATTTTATAGAAACTTGCAAGAGACAAAAAAACCAATTAACTACCTCACAATGCCAGCTGCAATTAGACAACAGATTTCCAGTGAAACTCAGCTAGCTCATCAGCTCTCTGATACAAACCTACAGCTTTAAGAAACAGGTCATCTTTCCAGTTCAGTGACTGTGCTAAGTTCTTACAGGATGCTGAATATTCAGGGATGCCCAAGGTAGCCAGCCAGCTGAGAGCTGACCTTACATCCTCAGGTGAAACCCTTGATCTGTGGCAGGGTTCTCACTAAGGGAACAAAGACCAAGCACATAAAGAAAAATATACGAGCCTCTGTTTATGTACTGCTCTATTTTTTTGCAACACGATTCAACTCTGTCACCATGCAGAATAACTTCTCTAGTGTTTAGGTCAGTAGAATATTTATTTTATTCTCCACCGCATGAAAGACTGCTTGAAGCCTGAATAGCTAATAAAACTTTTGGCCTGTATTAAGCAACAGTGAGTTCTTCCCTCAGGTATATAAGCACAGGCAAACATTCACATGTTTCAGGATGGAAATAAAGCTGTCAGGGTACTCAGAGCTATCAGCACCCCTCTCTACCCAGTGCTATAGCAATGTGTATTTAGGACAGAGAGAAAAACTAAACAGGGTTTAAACCTGCTTGCACCCTTATTTTTACTGCATCAACCAAATTAAGCAATGGACATCAGTTTGCCAAAATCAAAGGTTAACACAAAAGGGGAATTAAGAATTTAATCTGTACTCTAAAAGGTAATTTAAGGAAAGGCAGCACTCTATTTCTTGTACTGCTCCTGTTTACTATCAAAATATTATGTATTTGGCATCACTAGCAAAAAAAAAGTGGTTTTTATCACTGGTCTATGAGTTTCTCCTTATGGCTCTGGCATCACATAGGAAAACATCAGTATATTTTAAGCCCCAAAGATTTCAACTCTGGTAAGGTATTTCAACTCTGGTATCAAATATCACTTCTTCATAGGAACCAGCACATAAAGATATTGTCACCCAGAAGTGGATGGTTTTCTTTGTGGGAAAGACACAGTTTATGATACATAAACACAGGTATAGATTTTACTTAGGAGAAAGAAGGCCAGAAGGATACAACTTTCATCCTTGGACATACTGCTGTTCTCATCAGAGGGGGGTGATAGCCTCATGTGAAATGTGATAAAGAACATGAAGTATTAACTGGGACAGTAACTGAAGTAATTTTGTTTCCATCTCTTCCACATACTGAGCACACCATGCCTCCCTCAAATGGCTCACTTCGGCACACTGAGTCTAAATATTGCCACCCCGTGGTCGGACATCACTATCTGCTGGTCCTGCAAACAGGGACAAAACGCTTCTTGTGGGCTGGGCACTAGAAGTGCTGTGTCTATGCTAGATCCAGCTTTCTTTCACAGACATCTGCCAGCAAAAGAAATGGTTCTCACATGACCCCACTTCCCTCTGTGTAACTTTGTTTTTTGTCAGGTGCCACAGGCTGCCTCCTCCCTTCTGCAGCGCAGCACAAAGACAGACACATAAGCAGCAGAAGTCAGCAGCAAATACACATCCCTAATAAAACTTTCATTGCAACATCACACAGCCCCTGCAAATTCACTTCAGTGTGGATGGACAGCAGGAGCAGGGCAAATCCTTTAGCCTAGCCAACCCTTCTTCCGCAGGATTTCCACTGGACTTTCTGTAAGGAGCAGCTTCTACAACAAACATGTGGAGCTACACCTTTGTTTCCCCGTGATGGAGGAGGGCCACTTCAGTTATAGGCTTAAAGCTTTACATATCTGTTCTGTCTTTACAGATGAGCAAGTAAAATAGCGACTGCAGACAGCCTGACCCTGCAAGGGCAGGAAGGAAAGCTCAGTCACAGACCTTTCTCTTCCCATGTTTAAAGTCTTCTGTGTCTGGCCAGGACCACAGCTCAGTGAAACATCCTTCCTAAGGAGGAGAAATGAAAGGAAACTTGGTAAAGTCAGATTTTCTGCCCACCTGAGTTTTACTCAGAAGTCAGACAGTCAAAAAAGCAGGTAGAGGTCCCAGATCTGGAAGGGACCATTGGGATCGCTTGGCCTAAACCACTTAAATCAACATTCTCAGTTAATGGCTGCACGAATCAAAATACCTTTTCAAGGAAAAAATTTCCAATCTCTATGGAAGGATGGATAATCCACCATTTCACAAACTGCTTCAATAACTGTCTGCTGCCGCTTTTAGAGTGTTTTGCCTTTATTGATCAGATTGTGTCTAGCATCACCTCCCAGCTGATGGATTTTTTTTATAACTCAGTCTGCCAGACTGGGAAGTGTTGCCAAGCCTCCATTCCCCATATAGCTGCTTACAGGCAGGTTAAGCCTCCTTGTAGCTCTCCCTTTTATGGTGAACTCAGGTTTACTCCCCAGCCTGGCTCCTATTCCTTCTTCTATTTCAAAGCAACAGGAGACCCTGGCAGGAAGCCCCAGCAAAGCTGCTCTGGTAAACACCATTGGGGCACAGCAGCATCTGCCCCAAGGAGCCAGACACAAAATACATCCAGAAAGTGGTACTGGACCCATTTCAGGGACTGCTTTTGTGTGCTCCAAAGAGCATGGAGTAATCTGCCCCACGCAGAATAACATTAGGTCATTTCCCAACCTCTAGAAAATTTTGGTGTAACCACTGAAGTTAACTATCCTTCTGTATTACTTGACAGCCCTTCCAAAGTTACAGTTGTTATTAACTTAAACCTCTAGACAGTCTCGGTCCTTATGTTTTCTCTTAACTTTTCTTATTTTTGGCAGTAAAAGTATCCTGTGACAGACTAATGTGGCTGTTGGAAAACAATTTTTTTAGCACAGCAATGATACTGCCATATATCTGTATCTCTTAATGGATCATTGTGTTTGTAGAGGGACAAGGCTGCACTAACAAAACAATAATTGTGTTATCCAGAAATGACATGTTAAAGGCTGCTGAGGAAGACCAGAGAAAGGCAGAAGAGATCCCTGGGAGTACAAGATGGCAGATGCCAAAATTACAGGAGACCCCGAGGGTGTGGTCCAAAATCACAAATTGTCAGCTACTGGTCACTAAGCAAATACACTTCTGAGACAAGGGTAGAACCAGTTTTAGGACATAACTTGAAAATATGCAGGCTTGTGTAGCAACCTGTTGTAGTTGCCCAAGGTTGGTAGCCTAAGCAGAGCTGTCTTCAGATTATATACAACTGCAATGAGAGCAACTGGCTGTGCAGGATGAATCCTTCGGGTCAGAGCTCTGTATTATGCTGTATTGATATGGAAAGATTAATTATTAAAGGGAAAATAATCTCTATCATGTTTCTTTGGTATAGTATTTTACTGCTTGTGTTTGGTCTGGTACCCACACTTGTCCTTTGAGGCTTCACTGTAATCTGAATGGAAAAAACTACCAAAAAACTGTTTTAAAATTATTTTTAACCTCCTCTCTCTAAATTTCAATAGTTGTGCCTTTGGTCTTCTGATAGTGGAGAGAGAGAACAGATGTGCCCAGTCCTCCTCTTTACTGTGTGTTATCACAGACAAGCTTTCTTTTCTTTAGAAAGGAAGCAGCTTTAAGCTCACAACCAGACACATGGATGCCAGGACTACAAAGGACCATTCAGTCAAATAGAAATCAAAAGAACCTTTAAAATCCAGACCATTTGTTCCAAGCTCTAGATTGTTTTCTGAATACACTCCACTTCTTAAACATCCTGTAGAGGTAGAGTGGCCAGTGCCATCCAAAGCAAACTAGACCCAGTCTGGATCTGATCCCTCCACTGATTCCTTTAAGAGCATGGGAACGCATCTTTATTACTCACTGTCTTATACAATGGGCTTCCTAATGTTTTATTCGGTGTACCAATGCCCTGAGCTCCCTGTAGAGATATCTAGGTCCTTTCTGGAGTGACTCAGTTTATTTACAGCCCATTAAATTGTCTGATAAGGACTAAACACAGCATTTAGTCCTTACAGGAGGCACAGCAAAGGCTGAGGAGAGAGGGAAGACAAGAGCTAAACTCTGCCATCTTTCCAATGAGAGGCAGGAAAGCCAAAGCTCAGAAAACAGAGCAGTTTTGACCTGGTATTTCTTTGCAGTTGCAGTAAGCAGGGTGGCTAAAGGCACCTACTCATCATGGAAGACAAATAGCAACCCACAAAGCAAATAACCTAATAGTAAAGGGCCAGCTTCCAGAAAGTTCATTTGTATTCAAGATTTCTTATGGATAAACAGCTTTTGAAAAGTCCTCAGGTGGTTGCTCATAAACAAAGCTCATGCTGAAAAGAAATATGGTGCCTTGCCAATTTTGTACTAATTAAGCCTGTTTATGTTCTGCCTGAATGGATGACAGCGTGTCTTCCCAGGAATCCAGCAAACCTGGGAAGGCACTGCAGGTATCTGAATTCTGTTTTGGCCCAGCTGTGCTAGTCTTGCTGCCTGGGGTAAAAGCCTCATAATGTTGCTATAACATGCAGGATAATTGCTCCTGTACCCCTGTCAAATTTTGGCAGAAGCGGGGTACAATGTTCAAGGTGGGAATGCACCAGTGTGATTTCAGTAAAGATATTCCTTGACAGCTAAAACCAGGCCTTGGAGATTTAAAAGCATTTGACAAAATGTTTCTGCCCCTTTGGGAAATTTCTGCTGGAGCTATCATAATGCAGTGAGGCATCCTGTGGAAATCGATAGGAAAGCTCTTGACAACCTTCATTCCTGTCTATCCTAGCCCCAATGTGCTCCCTCAGGAGGCTGGGACTCTGCAAACAGACATCTGACTTACAGCTTCAAAGCACATCTCTTTATACATCTTATTATTTCTTCTTAAGAACAGTACAAATGGGAAATAAAGGTGGTCTAATTTTGTGTTACTGCCATATAAATACAAATCCTTCCATTGGTTTTTTATAGTTGCACAAGCTGATCCACTACTTGGATAGCTCTGCAAAGATCAACATAAAGGTGGAGATCTTGAAAGGAGGCTTCCAGATTTCTTTTGCCCAGGTCTCCAAAATCTAAGGCACTTTTCTCTGTTTGAACCTCTTAGCCAGATCACATGTGTAACCATTCAATTAATCCTTAACCACTAACAGGTAAGATGTCCAGCTTTGTTCTGTTTTTCAAATAGGGTCCAAACAAAACAGCTGAGCATACACAGATAGGAAAAAAAAAAGATCTCAGGGTTAGGAAAAAAAAAAAAAAAAGAAGAAAAAAGAGGGGCAAGGGGAAATGAAGAAACTACTAACCCAGAAACCCAAATTACCATTTCATGTCAGAGTGAGTGGATTAACTAACCAGTCCACCCATGCACACACTGTCCATAATTCCTTTCCTTCCTTCTCTCTTCCCCACAGAGCTCAAATGCTGCAAAATATGTGGGCTTTCAGGCAAATAACAAGACTTTCAACCTTGAGGAGTTAATATGGAACATATAGCAGGCTGAGAGAGTTGGTGTTGTTCAGCCTGGAAAAGAGAAGATCTCTAAGGAGACCTTCGTGTAGCCTTCCAGTATCTGAAGGGGGCCTACAAGAAGCCTGGGGAGGGACTTAGGGGCTTATAGTTATAGGATGAGTTGTAATGGGTTCAAACTGGAAGAGGGTAGATTTGGATTAGATGTAAAGAAGAAATTCTTCAATCTTAGGATGGTGAGACACTGGAACGGGTTGCCGAGGGAAGCTGTGGATGCTCCATTACTGGATGTGTTCAAGACAAGGTTGGATGGAGCTTTGAGCAACCTGGTCTAGTGGGAGGTGTACTTGCCCATGGCTGGGGGATTGGAACTAGAGGATCTTTCAGGTTGGTTCCAACCCAAACCATTCTGTGATTCTGGATGCATGGCAAATAATGTTACCTGGCCTGGCAAAACCCTGGGTTTATGTTGCAGCCTGGCCTATACTTCAATATGAGTATCTGCTTTGGTTTAGCAGGTTTTGGTGCTGGCCCCACATCTTTTCCAATAAGACAGTCTGCAATGACATAATTAATAAAGGGTAAAATGCAGAGTCTCAACTTTGAAAGCCCCCAAAAATTCCAGTCCCTGTGCTGTAAAATCAGACCTTCAGAAGTCCAGCTGGCAGCTCACAGGACAAGTTCCCTTAGTGGCTGCTTCTTGCCACTGGCAATAGTGCACTGCTAATGACTCAGCAGAGTACTTGAGCTGAGGTAGGGTAGGGCATGCTTTTGGCAAAACCTCCTCCTCTCTGCAACTTTTATGTCCCACAGTCCGAGGGAAAATCTTGTCCACAGGCTTTCCAGTCTTGTAAAGTTTTTCTCAGCCTTCCCTGCAAAACTAAACAAAGTCTAATGGAAAATGAGCATGTCTTAGTGTGCAGGTGGATCTGTTCCTGCACACAGTCATACCACCCTTATCTCTATGGTATGCAAGCTGCAGACGTAATCCTTTTTAAATTTATGTACCTAAGCCCAGAGCTTCAAATGCACGTATTATAAAACAAAACAAAACCAAATAAATAAGCCCACCGAAAGGGAATAAAATTAATTCAAAGTCTTCTGGCTTTCCAATTAGTCTGTGATTTCACAGGTTAATTAGCCTATCTTAACCTGCTACTGAATCTGCTCAAAAAAACATTCCCAAAGAAATTCCTAGAGTTTAACATACAGGTTCAAATAAACAGCTAGTGCAAAATATTTGACTCAAGATAGCAAAGACAAAAATGAATTTGTGGACAACAAATGACAAATCAGCTTTTAAAAACATTTTAAAAGCATAGGTGAGCCTACTTTACGTGCCAAGAGACATAGCCACTGGGGTGCGATCTCACGGGATTTTACTTGTGCAATAGTCCGTAAACTCAATAAAATTATTTTAAACTAGAGATAGTACTTCTTGCAATTCATGTTTTTGTGAAAAAGTACCTGAGGATGAAGATGACTGTTAGCATTCATCTTGTTCCCACCCAACAATACTTCCAGCCTCCACTATTGCAAAATCAGAAGCCTGGGAGCTGAAACAGAATAAAGATGAGAGGCAAAATGTGTATTAAGGGCCCTTCAAGCTAATTTTATTTCTGTGACTCGCGGATCCATGATTACTGCTTGGTTTCTCTGCCCAGGAGGCAAACAGTTTCACTTTATGTATGACTCTTTCTTCTGTGGAGAACTCAGAATGGTATCTTACAGTCCCAGATTTAAATTAAATAAAAATATTCTTAAAATATACACTAGCTGGTTACAAACACAGAGCCAAATTCTTTCCATGGGTTCTCAGAAAATGTCTGGTGCACGTAATGAAGAGTCTAATACACATTACATGATTTACTAGAATGGCATCAAATAATGTTTTGTTCTTCCCTTATAAAAGGGAATCTGCCTTATGACATGCTTTTGCAAAGGAAAAGTCATTCTTGTATTGTGAATTAAAAAACAAACAAAAAAAATTCGACAGAAAAAAGCCAGACACTGCACCGTGAAGCCATGCCCTGAATAAACAGAGCCTCCATCAGCTCAAAATAAATGTATATTGCATTATTTAAAAAAAAAACAAACCACACACACACAAAAACCCAACCAAAAAGCTAAGCAATATTAGCTACAGATGAATGCTGCACCCATTTTGCCAAGCAGCTGAAGGTCACAGGCCCAACCCAGCAATAGCACTTGACTTTAATGGATACTATTTGTGTCACAGAAGGGTGGTGTCATTCCACTGAAGAATGAAACCCAGGCTGGGAATGTCAGCCTTGCAGTGGACGCTGCCTAAAGCACTTCCATTTAAACGCACATTGTATGTAAGCACGAGTCTGCTCAGGTGACTACTCTCAACTGGAACATCTGGGATGTACAGAGCTGGCATCCAGGATTGCCCCTAGAAGGCAGCTCAGGCAGTGGGATTATCTCTGCAAGGCAGCGGAAATCATTTTCCAACCCAATAGGAATAAAGTTTCCTTTCAGGTTTGTCTTGTTGCAGTGGTTTCTAAGCTACCCATGCCTCATGCAAACATCTTTGATTACACTAAAATGACACGCAATATCAAATACTGACACCTCTCTCCAGCAGCCTGAAATACACATATCCTACTCTGAACTTCCAACACTTCTCTGCCTTTCCATTTTTTAACATCAGGGACCCTCAAGGGGTCAGTTAGTTATGTCTAAAGTAGAGCTTGCTCTTGAGTGTTCGTAGCTTTATGCTCATGCCTCCCACCACAACTCCTAAAAAGACTTACTATTCGGGCATGCAGAAGAAAAAAACCTAGCACTGCTTGTTGTCATGATCAAAGAGACCGTATGTGGGAACCTATTGTCCTGGGAGCTAAATACATAGAAATGTTTTAGTTGTAAATATAGTAAGAAGCCATATCAGGCCAAATAAAAGGCTCTGTCTGGCTTCCAGCAGAGCATTGGGATGAAGCCCTCGAATAAGGCCTTTTTATCCAAGAAGAGAAAATTTTTTCTCTCTCAAGATTTTTTTTTCTATTTAATTTACCCCTCAATAAATTACTTTTGACATGTTCTAGGATTAAATTCTCATCCACAGAAAAAAATCCAAACACCCTGTGTTCTAACTTTTTTTCCTTCCTTTCTTGTGATTTCACCTTCTGAGCACACCCACAAGTATCATCACTTAGGAAAAGCCAAACATATTTTGGGCAAATGTTTACTAATATTTTCTTCACAGTTTTTCATTAAAAATAAGTTTTCCAACTAACTCTATCCTTCATTTACATCCGTGCACACAGCTAGAAGGAAAACTGCAACTGAAACAACAGTAATGGCACTTTCATCGTAGGGGAGAAAGAAATAAGAGGTCCCTTCTGTTCTCTGCTATATGCAAGCAAGCTCATAGAGATCCGGTAGTGACCATAGCACTCTGCACAGGCACAGGAGCCAGCTGAACATATCTTGTAACAGGATCACAGTCTTAGATGTTAAAATATTAGTACAGAAGGAAATAAGTTGAGGTTCTGGTAGCATTGTGTCCTGGCAACAGAATTTTGTTCAGCTGATGTGATGCAGTGAATGGGTTCATTTTCACAGGAGGTCTTAGGTCCAACAGTTTCATTAAAGCAAGATATAAAATGTTTTCAAACTAGCTCAGGTTCAACTGTGCTCACCAATAAATTTGAGTTATCATGTAGTCACACTGCTTTCAGAGTCACAGTATCCAGACTATTCTTAATTAGCTACAGTTCACTGCTTTTCTGATTTATGTTAACATAGATAGTCTTTCTGCATTTTTTTTCATTTATAGCTTGCACTTGCACATTGCCTTTTGACTGTAGTGAAACTATGAAATGTCTGAGTACTCAGAAACCCATATATTTCTAAAGCTCCTAGAGTTTGCTGTATTACTGCAGTTCCCAGGTGTCACAGAGCATGTATGTTATTTTAACTTGCAACTCAGCTGTTTCTTCAGAAAAAAAAGTCAAGCAAAAAGAAGTTAAGCTAGAATCCTCTAAACCAGAAAACCAAGAAATAACAGAAATAAGGAAATTGATGCACACTATTCATCTTTGAAAATTTTAGGACTATGAAGAAAGAAAAGGTCAGAATACAAAAATAATAACAATAATAATAATAATGTATAGAAAATCCAGCAAAGTATATCAAAGCCATGTGAATGAATAAAGCATAAATTATGGATGAGGAAAGGGGGAATGACTCATTTGTATACTGTGAGAGAAATTTTAAAACACACATCCTTCTGCAGTCAGCAGCAAAGAAAGATGCTGAGACCTCAAGCAGCCAGCCCAGAAGCTGCCTGCCCTTCGTAACAATTGTTCTCTACAGGCAGAGTGCAGCAAAGGGAATCCCACCCAGGACAAGGGACTAACCCCCACTAAGGCCAGACCAGTTTATGTTACAGGACCACACATGCCTCTCCAGAAAAAGACCTCAGATACACATTGTTACTTATATTCACTTCAGAATAAAATAGTCCATGCTGATAAAATTTATTTCAAGATCAATATGCCATATGTGTTTATATATATATTTAATGCACAGACTCCAGCATGTATGTTTGGATATATGTACGTGAGCTGAAAAAGAACTTAAAATCTCATGTTTCTGTTTAGCTTTTTCTTTTGGGNACTGTTATCCCAGGGTCTTCATCACACAACAGCAAAAAAGAAAAGGCAAGTGTGCAGATTTCTTTGAAGTTGTTCCACAGCTGTAAAATATTCTCAGTTCCTTAAAAAATCTAGTAATATTTCATCTTTGTTGATAATGAATTAACTATTGCACTTAGTTAATGAATCAATGACTATGCAAGATCCCTTCTAAAAGGAATTCTGAAAAAAAAATCTCCTACTTGAAGATTTTTTAAGCCATTTTTGCTTAGTCCTTTAGAGTTAATGTGCTGCAGATCTGAAAAAAATGTTACGTTTAATTATATTAGCTGTGCCACAGAAGTGATGGGGAACCAGAGAATACAACTGATAAGCAGCTAGATAGAAGGCTAATAGACATCCATAGTTCATCAAAGGTCTAGCAAGGGCTAAACAATGTAAGAGGAACATTTTGCTACTGTAAGAGGAAAATAATCAGAGAGAGCATTTAAAGTTGCATCGCATCCAAAGAATGTCTAATGCTTCCAGCTGCAGGACTCTGAGCTCTTGCTCAGTGGATAAGTTAATTAACCAATTTAAAACATTATGATGGACACATTAGGGAAGATAATCGCTGAAAGGAGGCTGAGGAGACAGTTCTGAAGGGCCTGACCCAACATTTATGAAAAAAAGCCACAGTGCTGGATTCAGTATGTCTGGGCTACTGCCTGGTGAGGCCCAAGCTGGGCTGCTTGGTCCCAAGCACACAGCCTTGAATCTCTGACCGCAACACATTACCCAGGTTAGAAACACTGTGCTGAGTCCCCAAGTCTGAGCACACTGTGCTCACAGTGGGGCTGATCCCAGAACTGAGGGGACTGGAAATAGGTAGGAGCTGCCAGTGGAAGTCAGTGAACAAATGAGATGCCTCAGAGCAAGGTGAGGTCCATGGGAGCCTGCAGATCTGGGGCAGCCAGAAGCATCTTGTGAAGCACAGACACTGCCAGGCATAGTAAACACCTCGTGTATGTAGTAACTATGCAGAAAATCCTCCAACACTATCTCCAATACACCACATGAACTTTTTATCTGTTGGAAAAAGATGCAATTAGCAGCCCAAATATTGTACAAGACAAAATTATAAAAACTAGATATGAGGTGGCAGAACAAGAGTGGAAAACTCTCCACGAGTCCACGGTTTCTCAGCCCTAACAACCATCATCTGGTCCAGTTTAAACCAGATGAAAGCTGAGATGCTGACTTGGCTGTAAGGAAAGCAATGCAGAGGTGACTGACTTGCAGACACTTGGAAGCAACAGCTTGAATGCCAACTGAAAGAAGACAGAATAGGTAATGCTGCAAGTATTACTTTCAATACAGAAAATAATAAAGAAGCAGACAACAAAACATTAATGAAGCTAATTTTTTTAAAAAGGAGAGTAAGAAGCTGTCAAAGGACAGTGGCAAAGGCTAGAATGTTTTGAGGAGTTAGAAATCAGCAAATTTATAAACATGCTCTATATCAAAAACCAGATATTGCAGATGTCATGGTTTTTTTAAACCACAGTCAATCTTAAGCAGCATGTGTAAAGAAACTGCAGACATAAATATTCATACATCCACACACAGCCTGAATTTCTTTCTTATCAGGGAGTAACCCTGCCTTGAACTGCGTACATTCAGCAGAGGCATATAATAACTGAACAGCACTGCAGATCAGTCAGGGATACAGACAAATCTTTCTTCCATGGTTCTGCGTTTTAGAACAAATCCAGCATCTCCTGTGGTTGCTTAATGAAAAGGTTTCCCAAACTGGTAAATCTCTGAGATAGAATAAGCTGTACACTTAAATATGCTAAAAAAAGATTAACCGGTTTTTAAAAGATTATTTTGGTTTCTGTTTCCCAGATTTTGCACCAGAGTTTCTGTAGATTTCAAGGTTTCTTGTCAAAAGGCCAAAACCCCTTGCCAGCTGGAAGTTTAAATATATCTTTAAATATTCAATAACATTGAGCCTACTTTGGAAAAGCAGATATTATTTCCAAAAAGCAGACAAAAATCTCTCACTTCATTCAAACAAGAACTCTGAATGGATTGCAAAGAGAAGTGAGTATTTTCTAGAAAAAGTCAGGCATCATCTCTCTTGGAATAGACTAAATATGTTTTGATTAAAATCAGTGGGATGTACAGGTTATTTCTCACTTTTAAATAAGAGTCTTAACATCTTAGCAATGGAGTGGAGTGGCAGACCAAGAGAGTCATGAAAACAAATCGCTACTAGTGATGGAGGAAGAAATAAAACAATATCAAAATATTGAAATGCAAAGGAGATATTTAATACTTGAAAATTCAATACTGTAGCTGCAACTGAAAATGTACTTACATAGAAATAAAGAGTAAACACTGTAAGATCACAGTTCACATCTTCTCTCTTAACCTACACCACTAAAGCAGCTCAAATCACTTCATAGTGTTGGTTTTTCTGGTACTGATATTCCTCTGAAACAGACAAAACACAGAAGAACGGGCCTGGGAGTCTAAAATTCTTATTAAAAACAAAGAGATGTGTAAGGAAAGCTAGACTCATTGTGTCGTATCTACCATCTCATGAGGAAAAGCCTCTCCAAAATGAAAGTATGAAATGAAGCAAGCCCCTTTCAAACAGACTTGTCTGTAGCTCCAATTTGATTTGTGCAAAGCAAGCCTGTCGGAGGCCAGGGAGGATACAAGAGCTAAGAAAGTTAATGACGAGGTATAAATTCTTTGTGGAGCCTTAAGCTGTGTCCAAAACCAGTACTACTACTGGCAGAGAGCTGAGATCTCTCCGTCCTCACTATTCAGCTCTCCCCCTACCAAGGTCAAAGGCTCTACTCCAAACACAGCAAAAGTCTGGCCCTTCCCCAAACACTTTTTCTTTGCTTTTGTTCTGATCAAAACTAGTTTTAAATAGAGGCAGAAGGAATTGGAATGGTGTGACCAGCAGGAGTAGGGAGGTGATTGTGCCCCTGTACTTGGTACTCACGAGACTGCACCTTGAGCACTGTGTCCAGTTTTGGGTGCCACAGGATAAGAAGAACATTGAGGTGCTGGAGCAGGTGCAGAGAAGGGCAATGAAGCTGGTGAGAGATCTGGAGAATATGTCGTATGAGGAGCGCCTGAGGGAACTGGGATTGTTTAGTCTGGAGAAGAGAAGGCTTAGGGGTGACCTCATTGTTCTCTACAACTACCTAAAAGGAGGTTGTAGTGAGGCTGGTGCTGGTCTTTTCTCCCAGGTAACTAATGAAAGGACAAGAGGTAATGGCCTCAAATTGTGCCAGGGGAGGTTTAGATTGGATATTAGGAGGAAGTTCTTTACTGAAAGAGTGATTAGCTATTGCAACAGGCTGCCCAGGGAGGTGGTGGAGTAATCATCCCTGGAGGGGTTCAAAAATGGGTAGATGTGGTGCTTCGAAACATGGTCTAGGGGTCAGGGAGATGTTTGAAGAAGGTTGGACTAGATGATCCTAGAGGTCTTTTCCAACCTGAATGATTCTATGATTCTGTGAAGCAGAAGAAATGCTTTCACCTGCTGCCAAATCTGGCCTGTATTAATCTACTGTACAACCATATCACCAGTGTAGTGCTTGTATTGCCTTCCATACTCTCCAGTTCAGCTGAAGCAGTATGCTTGAATCTTTACAAATATTGCTAAAATATCAAACTTAAAACCAATACAAGCCTAGTAATTATATTATCCTGTGGCTTAGCCTATGAATCAAGGACTAATGAAGTAGAGCTAGTCTGAGAGGATTTAAGATCCACATTACTTACTGAAAGAAATCTGATTTTATTAGAGTGTCATTAAACTCATTGAAACCAAATTACAGTTCTAAAAATCAAGAGGAAAAAAAAGGAAAATACTACCATAGTTTAATTATGAGTAGCTTTAACTTGAATTAGAATAAACTATTGCTGTGCCAAATGTAATATCAAATCAAGGGTCTAATCTCAGCAGAGAATAAAGAGTCAATTACAGAAAGAGTTAAATCAACTAAATTACTTCCAGAAATAATCTGTCTGTAAATTCTAGAAAGCAGCAATCAATTTTACTGAATCCTCAACTGAAGCCAGAGGGATTTAAAGTGCATTCACTCAGCAGTGGGTGAATAGATAACTCCGAAGAATTATCTGTTATCTGAGCTGCAATCTCAGGCCACTTAAGCTTCCTTCTGGGAAGGCTGCTCTTTGGTAAGCACAAGTTGTACACTGTAAGGTTCTAAGGCTTCTAGAAGTTCCAATGTAGAGCCCGACTATTAAGGTTTCTGAGGCTATGCTTTCAGAGCTATTTTCATCTGGGAAACTTTTCTTTTTTGGTCTTTTACCAACATGTATTTTACAGGAATTCACAAAGACCCATATGCCTGTAAATGCGCCAATGGCCTAAAATTAAAGCTGGGATACCTCTCAGTATAACAAAATACAAGTGATAAACGTGAAATTAAGATGAAAGATTACATATAAGATTATCAGGGATTCAAAAATGCATACGGTCTTGGAGTCTTCTGGCCTCTCATGCAGTAAGCGCTGGGGCAGCCTCAGGGAGCAAGGCACTCGTGGTGAAGGCACAGAGCTGGGAGGCTGCAAGGTTGGTTACAAGCTGCAGTTGCCTGTTAGTATTTTTGCTTCTCCCCTCCAAGATGGCCGAGATAAGGATTTTAGGAAAATAAATTTTTAGGAAAAGTTTTTAGAAAAAAAAAATTAACTGAGCATTTTAAAAATTCATGTAATGTGAATCACAAAAACTGAAAGCTTACAGCTTTTAAAATTTTCTACATTACCCTTGGATATAATTCAGGATTGGCATAATGACATGAATAAATATTTTCAGGTTACTTTCTCCTATGAATACATGGAAAATGTAATTATTATTTTTTTAAAGATAGCAACATGTAAACAATGAACAAATCCCTATTCCATGAAAAACACTCAAACATGAAAACTTCTGACAGTTTAGCAGGAACATTCACATTTTAGAACATAAGTTTTCATCTCTAATAGAATCATAGAATTATTTAGGTTGGAAAAGACATTTAAGATCATGGTATAGGTCAAAAGATCTTACCACCTGAAGTTTCATCTTGGCAGACCTGTCCAAAATATTGAAAACTAAACCTCAATAAGAATATGAAATCTACTCCATATGATCTTTCCTGTGCTGTAAGAAGCATCAGAGGACAATTGCATTTGCTGTTGAATGACAAAGGAAAGCACTGCCTCTGCTTCAGACAATTGCCTGTTTCAAAACAAAAACAAGCAAGTGATTTTAGGCAAACTGCAGATATGAAGTGTATAGACACAAGGATTAACAGCAATAAAATTCCATTATGAAAGTGAGTTACATGCTCAGGTTTATTGTTCCTCATATAATTAAAGTAATTTAAAAGTAAATCAATAATGATAAGTGATCCCCAACTGTCAATTAACAATGCATTACATATGTCTTTTAAGCACCATAATAAAGATGGTTCAGAGAATGGATTTTGAGAGTGGATAGGGTAGTAGCTCAGAGATCATTTACAGATGGAAATCCACTTGGGAAGTGATTTCTGAAATACAAGTACAATACAACTACCCCAGAAAACTGCAGGTAACTGTACACCACCTCAAAGGACGAAAAGTCTTTGTGGAAGGAATTGTCACAGAAAGCTCTTCCTTTCAAACCAAGAAAGCACTCTCTTTTTTTAATAACTCAAGAAGATCATCTTTGTAAATGCAGACCAGAAAGCAACATATGCAGATTTATGATCTCCTAGTCAGGGTAAGGCTGTTTTAGGGACTGATCCTGCCTCTCCTCCCAGGCCACCAGTGCTGTTGGGGAAGCAGGATAAGGGGAGTGAGGTGCAGAGCTCCAGCCTCTGGTGTTGGAGCTGGTGAGCGGTGAGAAGCTTCAAGATGCAACAGTGTGGGGCAAGCTGGGAGGCACTGACCCTGCTCCCCTCAGACACAGCAAAGCAAAAGACTTGGCACCGTCCCCCATAGATAACTGTTTTAAAACACTTTTAAAAGGTCAACGCATTGGGGCTGTGCCAGGCTTTTAAGTTTGACCACAATGAGCAATTTAAATATGGCAAATTTTCTTCAGGGCTTTGGATTCCCAGAGCTCAGTTGGCTATTTCCTGATATTTCATATTCAAGCCATTTATTTCAAAAGTTAAATAAGGGTTTCCCTCTGTTTTAATTAAAAGCCTGTAATTGACTCTAGTCTTCTTTTAAGTAACAGTTTAGCAATTAGAAGATTTCTGATCTGGGTTCAGTTCCAGCCCAGACTCATCCCTCTCTTTGGCCTGAACAGGATTCATCCCATTACCCTGTGCAAGCACTCCAGGCACCAAAGCACAGGCCTTGAGAAGAAGCCCCCTCACTCCTCTGTGTTCGCACTAGTCCATTCTGCAAGGAAAGAAAAAAATAGATTAAGTGTGACAGAAACAGAGGAAGACAAAAATGATCCACAGGGCTGCTTTCACCACCACTGCCATTCAGAAGAAGCAGCAGCTGCTGTGTCTGTGGGAATGATGCATCAGGCATCCTGGGAACAGCCATCCAGGACTCCTGAGAGGAGAACCCCTCCTTTTCTGATCCCATTCTGGCTATGGCTTCAGCTGGTCCAAGGTGCCAAGATGAAAATGATGCTGGGATGGGGCAGGAGCAGAACTTTGTCATGAAGGAGTCTATGAAATTTCACTGTGCAAATTTTTTTAGGGGAAGGCTGTGGGGTGGGGGTGAAGAATGGTTCTAAGTTCAGATTGAGCATAGATGCAGAATCCTTCTGATGCTGGTGAAGGAAGAAAAAGAACCAGCTTTATACTCAAATACAGCAAGACGTTATTGTTTTATCTGCAAAATGAGTGAATTTGAATCTGAGTTGAGAGAAATAATATTATATATTTGTATTTACCACAAATGAATAAGGGCTCTAATATTACCCCTTCTAAGTCTGCAGTGAACACTGCCAAGGGCCTTTAAGAAAACCATATTATGCCATGGAGAGCAGCACAATGGTCATATATTCAAGTTATTAGAATATGACCACTGACTATACATAATACCATAAATTAACTTTTCTATGTATATCCAATAGGCTTGTTCTTAAGAACCTGACATTTCCATTGCTGATGATGTAAACTAGTATGGCATTCTCTCCTGTATGAGGTCAGCTAACTGGTTTTTTCCTTCATCATTCTAATGGAATTTATGGAAAGAGGAGGACAGAGGGTGAAAGAAAAGGGCAGTGACTCCACTCAAAATGAATCTCAGCTAACAGATTCTCCCAGCACTACTAAACTGAAATAAATTGGTTTACCTAAAACAAGCAGACATTGGTGACATTTTAGGCCAAGGAATTAGATTTCAAAGTAACCATGAGAACACTTATTAAATTCATGAAACATTAATCTCCTAATAGTAATATATAACCTAATTTCTTTTGTATGAATTAGCCATGAATCACAGTGGTAATAGAACCACTAAATCAGACAGAAGCTATGTTCTGTACCGCTGGGTAATTTCTTTATTATTTTTCTTGATCTGAAGAAGCAGCTTAAAGATGCAAATGAGACAACAGTCAAGTACTTGAAATCTTGCCCGTGCACTACTGGTGAGGGGGCTTAAATAAGCCTTGCTTTATCACAGAATCACAGAATCACAGAAT
>VZZY01022433.1:88121-124406 GCA_013400335.1 Eurystomus gularis
ATAAATGATGGAGAGCGGCTTGGCAAGTTCCTCTGCCAGCTCCTTCAGCACTCTCGGGTGGATCCTATCTGGCCCCATAGATTTGTGGGTTTCCAGTTGGCTTAGAAGGTCATTTAGGCTCCACAGCCATGAGAAAGGACAAAACTCACACATGAGGAGATTCACTTTGAAACAAGAGCACTTTCATTTCAGATTGGTGTAATTTGTAAGTGCTTCCAGACTGTTTATAAATGTTTACTCAAGATGATAACAAAGTACCTTATTAAGCAAACTCATGTTCCAATTTTGTCCCTGTGATACATTCATAGACAAGGTAACAAGATGTCACAGGAAGTCAATACATAATGTAGAAGTCTTTAAAAAATAAATGTTTCTAAACATACCTTAAGTGAGACATAATATGGTAAGAGCATAAGGTCTTGAGTATTCTGCTGAAATTAATGGGCACTGTGTAGCTAAAGCTTTGTAGATCCCTTTGAAAATATGCCAATTACATTTTTTTACAGTAGCCTACAAGTACAAGAATTGGTCGCCAAGTCTTCAAACTAACTGGACCTGGAGCAAAAATTGTATTGCTTGATGTAATGGGCCATCACAGCCAGCAATAATGGGCATGAAAAATTGTCTTCCCAGCACTGGGAAAAGCTCTGTCCCTAATTAGAAAGTAACCCAGGCTGAGAGATTGAACCTGAAGTCTGCCCTGGGAGCATCCACCAGACAGCTCCTGTGGCAGGGACAGATTGAATAATGGTGGCCCCACAGGTTTATTGTCAAAAGAGGCTTTGTGAGTGTGGCCAGAATGAAGAATGCAAGGGAGCGAAAGAGGAACCACTGTCATTTTTGCCAGCCAGCTCCAAATCCTCCCTGCAGGCTACTGAAGAGCCCGGGAACCTACTCAGAGAGGATTCAGTGCTCAGCTTTGCATTTATAAAACAGAGCTTTTTACTTCATTAATATACCTGGCACCCAAACTTTATTCAGAGTTTGTACAGTTGGCATATTTTCAAATCAGATGTTACTTCTATGCCACATCATTTTTTTCTGGACATAGCCAGTAGAACATTCAGTGATACTCTTAGCCTTAAGCACAGGTGTGAAGTGCAATTGCTAAATCAGGAGTCCTGACTTTATGGGAACTTCCACATGAGCCTTCTGCAAGTGTTGTCGGGCACTGGCTGTTTTTGAAATGTAGATTGTTAAGGAAGATACCATTAAGGAAAATTAAGAAGAAAGCATTTATTTTTATGTTTACCTAACATACCCTTTTTTGCACAGAAATGCAAGCTGATGTTAACAAAAAGCATTTAAGGACATTCTCAATGTTGATTGCTGCATCCATCTAATGTGTCTTTTAGATAATGTAGTTCTTAAGGCAGTGTTTACAAAAAATTGCTTGCTCTGTTGAGTTATCAGATTCCACTAGACCCTTCAGAAAAGTAATCAATAACCCACCTGATTTAAGAAAGTTACTATGTAATGTTTTTATATAATGGCAGCAATCCATTTAGCTTTGGAAACCCAAGTGTCTCCGCTGGTGCCATGCACTGGCTCTTGAATTGCATGTGCTTGAGTAAAGGCAGGAAGGCAGGGAAGGCAGGGAAGGCAGGCAGGCAGGCAGGCAAGCAGGAAGGAAGGAAGGAAGGAAGGAAGGAAGGAAGGAAAGGGGAAGTGGGGAGTACAAGCTGTACCTGACAGGGCTGCCTCTGAGTAGCCCGCTAAAAATCCATTGAAAATTTCTGATAGATGGTTCTTGTCCCACTCACTTCTAAGTGTGTGTCGATAGGCAACAGGCACTCAATTTCTCTGCCAGTGCTCAAAGTGGCCACAGGCAGGTCCAGTCGGGAAGCCGTGCAACCTCTTGGCATACAATATGGGCACAAACAAACAAATCAGGCTGAATAATCACTAAACTTGAGCACTGAAAATCAGAAGCACCTAAAATTATTAGACATTGAAGATTTTGGCCCTAGTCCTGAACCAGGATATGGGTCATATTACTTGTTAAAATGGTGTCCCATACTAAAGAGTACTTGTTTGATTAATTAATTTTTGAACTATCACCATGATTTGAGATCTAAAAAGAACATTCATAAACAAAACCTGCAATAAAACAGTCTTGCAGCTGCTGATTACATGTATGAGCAATGAGTGGGAGAGCAGCAATAGCCACAATTAAGCAGTTCATTACTTAAGGAGGGCACACTATTGTAAATAATACTTCTCTGTAGCTTCAGTAGACAGAATGCCATAGTTCTGTGACACTGCATAAATGCTAATCTCCTACAGGCAGTAATGCTAAAGCAATTTGTGTATTGAAATACAATATATTGTCTGAATTAATCCGTATGAAGGAAAGATGACTGCATTTGTGTAGGTTAATGCTGACAAGTTTTTTTTACAGAAGTTACAAAGCAAATGAAGTCTTGAAATCATTAAAATGAAAAATAACTTTAGTATCCAATACCCTATAGCTTTGAAATAAATTTGAAAAACAGAAATCAAAGAGCTGCCCTTTACTCAACTGTAATTACGGTGGTCATTTGCATGAAGAGAGAAATCCAGCCAAAAGTTCTGAACAGCATTACAAGGAAAGCTGAAAAGCAAAAATAAGTGATGACATTTATTGTGCAGTTTTTCAAAACATTTGCAGGATTTTTTCTCATTCAGAAATTCATTTGAGAATCCACACAAGATTAAACCCCAACACTTAATGGTCTTTGGGTTAAAACCCCAGTTATGATATTCAGTAATATTTCAAGACAACTGAAATGTGAGAAAGAGATACATCATCACTGGGCATTATGCTAATCGTACAGAGAACTTACAGACTGGTCAGCTCAGCACACTCTCTGACTGAAAAGCCCAAACTGTTACAGTGCTAGAGCTTGGCAGAGAGGAGCATCAGATAGAAACTGAGAGGTAGTAACTTCTTAAGCCATGCAAGCTCAGTCACAAGAGTACACCAGATTATGCACTGAAGTCTAAAATAGTACACATCTAAAACAGTCTATGTAATTGGTAACCACTGTTTCAAAATCATTATAAAAAAAGGAGAGACTGATGTAACACAGACAAAAGTAACTTAAAAGGCAGCAAGGTGGAGAGAGGGAAGGACATACCACGGAAGAGAGCATGCCTACAGCCGTGTCGAGGCAAAGCTTGCCTTGAGGGAGCTTCAGGAAGGAAGGGTACCAACCCATGGGAGAGCTCTGGGAATAAGAGGACTCTTCAAAGAAACAAACTACTATTATGGCCTAATATTGGGTTACATGAATAAGTGCTGGTTTTTACATAAAGTTCTTAAAAAGACAGAAAATCTGTATACAAAATTGTTTATTTGCATTTCCTAGACAGAGCTCATCAGAACAGGGTAGTGCAGAAATACATTCATCAGTATTCCACCCATCAGTATATATATGTCTCAACAACAATAACCTCCCTTCTTCAGTGTGGCGGTCTGGCGGCTGAAATAAAACAGAAGCCTGATTGCCAAGCAAGCAGAGCAGAAGCAAAAGCAAGAAAAGAGAGAGAGAGCTAGAAGCTCTACTTCATTTCTGTTCCTCCTTTTTATATCCTCTTTACAGACATGGACCTGGACTATGAAGCCAAACAGGATATCATCATTCATACTCACATGCGCGTCCACACAGATCCCAAATATAAACACTCACTCCCCCTTGGGCAGTTTTCTGCTCCAAAGGTTGCTCTCTGGGGCCTCCTTACAATCATGCCTGCACTTCATACAAACATTTCTATCCACTCTGAGAATGGCCAACACTTTCCTATGGCCCATAAGTATCAACACACATATCATGTTCCATCTGCGCACATTTCAGACTGGCAGTTAAATACTACATATTTGTTAGAAAGGCAAGTATCTCAGTGACATGCATAGGTGAATAATCATGCTTATTCTGCGTATGGAAGATATTGGATTGTGGAAGGCAAGTGCTAACATATGAATAGTGTATAAAGGAGAAGCTAACAGACTACAGCACTTATTTTTATTTTCTAAGGCCTATCTTGATGGGATATGTACCATAGCAACCTGGAGTAAAAGCTAGAGCTTTGTCTGTCTGAGACTTGAAACAATGGTCATTTGTGTTAGTTTCTTTTTGCAGACCATAGCTATTTTAAAAACAGGAGAAAATGTAAGCATAAGTACCAAAAAAACCACCAAACAACAACTTATTCACATCTAAATATTCTTGACAACATATCAAGATTCATCAAAGTCTTCTTTCCTTATTGTCAGCTTCAAACACCAGACATCTTGTTGAACTGCTATAGAAAACAATTGGTTGTCTTCTAAGAACCTACTGCTCTTTCTTCTATTGTTATTTTCTCAAGGTTATTTACAAAATAACCACAAATAGCCCTGATATTTCCAAAATTCCTTGAGGTTATATATTTCTGACAATAGCTTTTTGTCCTTCAGTAATGCCTCTAGCATAACCATTTATCTTCTAATAAATCCACCACCATTTCTTCAATAACTGGTCTATTTAGAAATTTCTATCTTTGCACCTGGTAATGACCAATGTCTATAATTCTGCACTTACTTATTTCTGATATGATTCAGCTTTTCTCAAGTAAAATTTCTAAAAAAAAAAATATTTTTTTTCTGACCAGGAGATCTACAAGAATCTTCACCAAATGCACCTCTCAAGAGATTCTGCTCCTATCCTTGTCAGTAGTATTAGTTCCCATCATTCACAGCCATAACTTGCCTTAAAAAAAATAAAGCTTCCTAGAAATGCAGCCTGAATACATACCAAATTGTCATTTTGCCAAACTTTTCTAATGTGACCATGATTGGATCACCCGCTCCATGTCTTTTTTCAATGTCTTTGGAAGAAACTTCTTAGATAAGGTTTATACAAGGCCAGATATAGTCATCTTCTGGTTTTGAAGTTAATATTTAACTAAAATCTTCATATACATCCTACTCTTTTTGCGGATCTCCTTGTCAGTGTGGAGGATGTTCAAATTCCTCATGTACTTTAAATGACAATAATATTCTTTGCATGGAATTGGCAGTCATAGCCATTGTGTCATAATGTTCATGTGCTGGTCTCAAAAACTTTCATGCTCTCAAACCTTCCAGGACATTAATTGTATGGTGCTATAAATAAACTAATATGAAGGAAAAATAAAATATATTAAAAATATGTTAAGAAATTATTTCTGACTGGTCCTCCCCAGAAGTATAAATTCCCATTGAACTCAATCCTAATTCATCCCTCGATGACTGTATCCCAAATATGTATTTCTATATTGTACAGGTGAGTGTCTCCAACTAACAAAACTATAGGGGCCATGATGGATCAATTTTTACCAGAGCAGCATGTCCTGCTAGATTCTTCTACATAGCTGAATCCACAGAAATTCAGTTCAACAATAGATCTTCCACTGGATTTTTCTCTCTTTTCAATAATATTCTAGGCACAGGAAACATGCAATCATGATATTCAGACTCTAGACATTGTTCATATTGTAAGCACTACCTTAGACAAAAGGCCACTAGTAGAAGTACAAAATCTGGCTGTTGGAATAACATTTTGATAATCCCAACACTAAAATGTTATACATAAAACACTGAAGTGAGAGTGTTTTGTTTCACCCATCCTATAGGTTTAAACAGTTTCATGACAAAGAGGACCAGAATTTACAAGAGTAAGGAAAAGAGTACCACTTTCTCCCATTGCTTTTCCTGAAAAATTTAGAATAAGCCAAAATCCAATTGTCCTCAAGTACTGAATATGATATATTCCTTTTCTGTCATCTGCATAACGAAATTTACTACATACCCGTTTCAGCTCCTTTTGTAAAGAATTAAACTGGTAATGAAGAAAGGGGGAAAGTGTTTTTCCAAATAAAACAGTAGAAATTTTCCCTCTATTTTAAAAGCAGACAATAGCAGTGTCCTTCAAGATAGCTGATCCTTAAGCAATGTACATACAGATCCTCCACCTTCAACGTCTTAACTACTCCAAAGCAACTCATACTGGCCCCCTGAGAGACTACCAACCTTATTTTGAACAGTAGTTCCTTACATTCTTATTTCTTTGTATTTTATTTAACATAATGCCCATGTTTCCTACTAAAAAAAAAAAATCTGTACTATAATTTGGCAGAAGATATTTCCAAATACTACTGACTACAATGTGTATAAAATTATATGAAACTAAACCAGCAGAATTAATATGCATTTAATGCATGATTATCCGTTCACATAAAATGGGTATGTAGTAGATCATGGAAAAGAAAAATAATTACATATGAGGAAGAGATCTGTCTCTTTGCATAAGCAGATAGCAATGCTTATTGTTTCAGTCAATTTCCTGTGATAATTACCTGTCTTCCAGGCCTGCAGATGAATGACAACACAAACCAGCTGTGACAACACAAATCAGCTGTGATTATGCCCCTTAGAAGTATGACTATCTGGAGTGATTTGGTTTCCTCCAAAAATGGAGGATACAGATTCTGTCCAGATCTGTTGAAAGAGTGTAAAATGAAGGTCTTGGCTTCTCACCTTTAAATATACAGCACTTTTTGAAAGATTTCTACTCTTGCCCTTCACTTTCTGGCCCATTGTAACCATGTTCTGTCTCACTAAATTTATTAGCCCATTTTACAAACTGTACACCTCATTACATCTTCCAGAGGCAGGGACATGTTACACTCCATCCTGGCGGAGGTAGGAGCATTATGTCACTCCGACCACTCAGAGTGACACTCAGAGCATCTTCCATCCACAAAGGAGAAGTTATATGGATTATGCAGAAAAAGAGGAATGTAGAAGCAAGCAGCTTCACCAAACCATATCAAAAGTTGAAGATCAGAGAAAAGGTAGGTGCAAAACTGATTCCTTTTGATGTCCTCAGTGACGGAATCTGCAGCCAGGTTTTTTGTAGCCCTTGCTAAGAATTCCTGTCATTACAAAAAAGATACAGGCAAAAAGATCAATCCTTGTCTGAATGTCAAGACCACTGGGCCTATCAGCAATATAGGCATGCTGTAAAGATAAATGTTTCCACAGGTGCAGGCACATGTGTGGAATTAGGCAGGCACACTTTTAAGAACTGTGATGCTCACAGCAGATTAATTTCCAGTGGGTATTTCTAAAGAAAATACCTGACTCAGCAGGCTTAAAATAAGTTCTTATGTATCCTTAATGACACTTGATCAATTTCCTGACAGTCAAAGGTTGCACCAGTTAATAAATGCATCTTTTTGATTGTTAGAAATAATCTTTGCCATCTCATCAAGTAAGATTAAAGATATTAATGATATTTTAATTGAAATGCAGGCATCTTTTTATTATGCAGTTCTTCAGACATCTTTGCAATTCACAGAACTTCAAATAACATTGTTCATCGCACTAAAGAACACTTAAGAGAAAATTCTTAAGCATCAGAAGGTGTGGAAACAACACATCAGGTATTTTGATCAAGACTGGTGAAATCTGTAAGCCATGGTTAGATATATTTAAGGAACAATTTAAAATCACACATGGAAAATTGAAACCAGAAATGAATGAGTGCAAAAAAAGTTTCTGAGTTATTTCAGTCACTCTCATTCCCCCAAACATAGTCTGAGGCATTCCAAATTCACATCTTAGAAGCAAGAAAACAATGTCTTCATTTCTGAATTGCAAAATATAATTGAAATTAGGTTAACAGCTGTATGCAAATACAACACAGAGGGCATTTCTTGCTGTAAGAGGAAGGTCTCCTAAATAACTTGCTCTTTTGCTTAAAATGACAAGCAGAATAGCATATTAAATGTCATTTTCAAATATATGCTCTACAATCAGTCCAAAAGTAAAATCCTGACATGGGTGAGAGTTCTTGTGGGAGCTTTTCAGTGTAACCCAGTGCAAAGATAATTTTGGGAACCAACATGCAGTCAGTGTTAATACCCCTATTTAATATGGTCATGAGTTCAGCTTTTTCTTTGTTATATTGAGTAAAATTTCTGAATTGCAATGTGTGCATTGGAAAAAGTCACTTTTTACATTACCAAGAATTCTTATTGAACACACTGTACGACTGCAGGCACTGTCTGACATAACATTTGCCCAGTATTTCCTATTTTAAAACTTTCTTTTCAGTTGCTCATGGCTTCCACCACTCAGGATAAAGTTCTCCGCTGTATCTTCCTCAACACAAGTGTTTTCAAGAAACTTTGGACCAGGCTTAAAGCTTCTTAGAGGAAGATGCTACTATTTTTCAGCTTAAAAAAAAATAAGTACTCATTTCCACTGTTTGAAGCAGGGGCTTGAAATGAGTCTGATCTCAAGGAGAACCTCATTGGTGTTGGAAAAGACAGCCCATGGTGAAAAGGAAAACAGTTTAATCCCATTATGACCTGTATCCTTTAACATAAGCGATCATTTATGTGGTTTTCGCCTTCCTTATGTGGTTTTCGCCTTCCTGAGTTAGCCAGAATGATCCCTAAAGCTGGCAGTGTCTTCATGCTGAAGGAACTGCTTTCTAAGTGCCATGTTCCCTTCCGGCTTCTGCTTCAGGAATGTATCTGTGAGAGTTCTGGAAAAAGCCAGGTCTCTGCAAAGTGAGTAACTTCTGAGAATACAGTTTGCAAAATCTTACAAGGGAGAATGTCCAGTTGTGGCTGCAATTTTATTCTTTCTGAGCAAGAACCATTTATATTCCCATCTAACTTAATTTGACCCTCACAGGCTGACCAGAGTTGCAGCACAGTAAATCCCTCTACGTTATCAAGACAGTTCCAGGGTGGCAGCTGAGACATTCCTTTCACTTCCATGCTCCAAAACTTCCCCATGAGAGCTAGGAAAGTTCAGTATCAGATGTGTGCTCCTAACTTTGTTATCAGTACTTAACTCATTTCCTTACTAGAATAAGACCTTTTACCCTGAAGTTTGCTGATTAATGACAGAAAACCTGGATAAAACTGAGGAATAAGAGGTACATTGCTCAGCTTTTCAGGGGCACCTGTAACCTGGGCTGTGTTGTTAGGATATTTCTCCCACCAAAATGCAAAGATCTGTTTCAGCACTATTACCAGTAAGTGGAAGTTTCAAAGAAGTCTTCCCTGCCAAGCAGAAACCCTCTCAAAGGGTGTAGGAAACTGTGATATGACTCTACATTATCACCTGATAGTCATGGCTGGATTTTCCTTACTTGGTTTGATTTAAAAAAAAAAACTCAGAAAGTTATGTAAGGTATATTGTTGAAGTTGCAGAGTCAGATATTCAAAATCCAAGGAAATGCCAAAAATAAAGGTTGCCTATAAAATGGGGGTAATAGTATCTCCTTATCTCCTAAGGTGTTTATAAGAATAACTCATGTTTGTGAAGCACCCAGATAAAATGCTGACAATTGCTGTAGAAAAGATCAGAGGAAATGAATAATTCTATCTTCAGATCGGGTTTGAATAGGATGTTACCCAATATGGCAATAAAGCACTGCATACTGAGCACATTGAATAGCTGCCCATTAAAGGCAGGATATATCTCACCTAAATTTAGCTGTGTAAAAGGCCCACTCTAATGTAGTCATGTAGACTCTGTTCTTACTGAAGAAATGCAGACATCTCCAGGGCCGATACGTCCCATCCCAAGATAGTCTTCCAAGACAAGCAGGAAGAATAACCATCCATAGCTCCTTCTATTTCTCCTTTGACTTTAGAGGATAATTAGACATTTGGCTTAAGCTACATGCCTAATTGGTAGATGGCTAAGTTGAGGTGAAATTAATCTGTCCTAAATGAGCACTGTCCATCCTAAGTCACACAGAATCACAGAATCGCTGTGGTTGGAAAAGACCTTTAAGATCACCAAGTCCAATCCTTATCTACCTTTATCAGGCCCACTTCTACACCATATCCTTCAGCACCCTATCTAGACAGCTTTTAAATATATCCAGGAATGGCAATTCAACCACTTCCCTGGCCAGCCTGTTCCAGTCTTTGATCACCCTTTCAGTGCAGAAGTTTTTCTTAACATCCAACTTAAACCTCCCCCGATTTAACTTGATGCCAATTCCTCTTGTCCTATCAGTTGTGACTTGTGAGAAGAGACCAGCACCCACCGCCCTGCAACCTCTTTCAGGTAGTTGTAGAGAGTGATAAGGTCTCCCTTCAGCTTCCTTTCCTCCAGGCTAAACAACCCCAAGTCCCTCAGCCGCTCCTCAGAAGAATTATTCTCAAGACCCTTCACCAGCTTCACTTCCCTCCTCTGGACCCGCTCCAGCACCTCAATGTCTCTCTTATACTGCGGTGCCCAAAACCAAACACAGTACTCGAGATGCAGCCCCACCAGCTCCAAGTACAGGGGCACAACCACTTCTCTAGTCTTGCTGGCTACACTAAAGGATTTTAAAAAACAGCCAATAGTATATGTCCTTGTAATTTAATATTCTTTGACGATGTACATGCAAAGGGCACTTCTACTGCATAGTTTATTTCTGGAGATTTTCCAAATTTTCAAGACTGATTTTGCAGACCCTACTGTGGATCTTCTAACACAGTGTGCAAGTGCATTTGCATGCTAATTAATTGGCAAGACTTTGTGAATTACCTTCTAAAAGCCCATAAAGATTTCAGCTCAGCATCTGAATTAATGATGGAAAATATGAAAAACAAAACATTACCAAAAATTACACTCATCATCTTGGGTCTATTTGCAAAGAAGGTCCCTAATAAAAAGAAAATTAGAAGGAAAGCTCCAAAAAGTACTTTCAAATATCATCTCCGTACTTTTTATGTGTTTCACCAACTCCAATTCCCCCATGCTTTCCATATGACAGAAGAGAATCTTAATTCATGCATATTTAATTTTCCTTTCACCTTCTTCTGTACCACACTAAGAGATTTTCATATTTTAATGGCCAAATTCTATTGTGGTACATGTTGCTCATTCACAGAAGCAAAACCCAGTACCTTAGATCCTCACCACCGCCTCTGCTACAAGGAAGCAGATGTCATTCTTGCTTTTGCCCAAAGGACATTCATTTGATTAATACAAAATAGAGCAGCTACTGTAAGATGGGATGAAAATATTTCCACACAATAATTTAGAATCAAATTATACAACAGGAGAGGGAAGATTCAAGCTCATGAAAAGCTCTGTTCCGAATAGCCATCTCTAACCACTGGGTGAAAGAGGAAAGCAGAATTACTCCCTTCCCTTTAGCTTTCTCAATGTCCCTGGTTTTTTTTCTTAAAAAGAGATGTTAGTGCCCTACAATAAAACATGTTTCCTCTCAGGCAAGTAAGATGATTCATCCACCCTCTGATATTTCAGTTTGCCAAAAAAAACCTAAAAAAATTCATTCCATATCATATCCAAACAGGAGTAGATTTTTAGTTAGCAGTTTGGCTGGGAAAATGGTACTCCAGGTGGAGTTATGTGATACAATGTCTGCTCTTAATAACAAAAAATAATTGAGAGCAAGTGGAGATTACCATTTCTGGGAGGAAGCATTGGTATATGCTGAGTGAGGCTGCTTTTAGGAAAACCCTAGTCCTCTTAATTTCGGAGGAGTTGCTCACACTGCATATGTGTCTGAGGTAGGGCTCCTAGACATATACCCATTTCCCTTCATACTGCTCTTACTTATTGTCATCCCACTTGTACGGCCCTTCAAAGAAGATCTAGAAGGCTAAGCAAAGCATAATGAGGCCTAGGCACATTGTTTAACCAGCCAAAAAGCAGCTCAAACCCAGGCTCTGATCCAGGTTTACCACCCAGGGAAACCCAACCTTGGGACAGAGGGAGTTACAAATGCCACAGACAAAAAGAAATAAGGTAAATTATTTCAAAGCATACAAAAATAATGGTGAATAAAATTTCCGTTACCCAATCTCAGTTAATTCCTTGCATTGAACACATAATCTCAGGGCTTCTGTGATACTGAAAAGCAATGGGTTGTGACATTTAGTCACCAGTTACACAGAGAACAAGCAGATGCTTAAAAGCCCGGGATTATGGCTCTCTGAGATGCTTCAGTTCCAATACAATCTGTAAATTTGTTTGTTTGGTGCTAGTCTAACTGGAAATTGCCAAACTTTTGAAAACAGTTGTGCGTGCCTCAAGTGAAATGAGCATTAAAATGCAGTCAGACCCCCACCGTCTGAAAACCAGATCCTTAACCTCCAACTCCAGTGGTTCAGAAGACACCGCTACCTTCCTATTGGAAACAGAACTGAACAGCACAGCATGAAGTTGATAAAGTTGATGTGATGTACAAGTCTGATATTTCACAGCTTTCCAAAAATAGAAACAAATTTACAGAGGCAGTACATTTTCCATTCACTGCTCATGAGCCAAAAATTTTCAATTGCTGGTTATTTAAGACTCAGATAGACATGCACTATATTTGTAGGGTATACTCCAGAGATTAACTAACCTTTTCCTGAAAACAAAACTAATGCACATGCACAGCAAAATTTACCCATCAGATACCAACCAATGGATTTATTTCCAAGTTAATAAGACCGCTACCAAATACACCTCAGACCTATCTGCTGAACTTACACACATTAGAAACAATGCTGTTCAAGGTTAGTAGTTCATCTTTACATTCTGCATGAAAACAGTAGCATGAGGAACAGCCAGTTCCCCTTGCAACACTTTTCAAGATTTAGACATATATTTCAGTTCCATCTGGGTCAAAACCAAAACTCTAGTGCCACAAGCACCACACCTTCTAGAAAAAAATAGAAATAAATTATATTTATTCCTCAATCATTCACCTCCACCCAAAAATATATTGCCAGAGTTGTTACAACTTCATGAAAATTCCCAGGTTCTATTAAAAAAAAGGCATATTCTTCACAGAGATCCTTAAAATCTCCCAACAGCTCTGTAAAAAGGCTGTAAAATATACCAGCTCAAATCAAAGAAGTTGTTAATCTAGCTGACCAATAAAAGTATGACTGTGCCAATGGAGAGGCCGAACAGCAATATTCAGTATTTTCTTTAGAGATAGCAGGAAGGCTGCTCATTTCACCCTAACGTAACAGAAGGCAGAATAATGAGGACAAACAACTAGCAAAGTGACTGTAAGACTCATAGCTCATAATTTTGAAAATGCCAGCAAGGCTAGACACATAACAGGACACGCAAGCCTCCAGCCAGCAGAGAACCATGAGAAATCTTTCATTAAGTATGTTTTTTCATGTTTATGTGTGAACCAGAAGGAGTATCTCATAAAAGAGCAAAGAGCTGGCTAGTAAGTTTTGATTAAAATGTGGTTAAAAGGTTGCTAGACAAGGGAAGATAGAGTGGGGTGGCAGTCATGCAACAAGGTCAAAGCAGCACTCAATAGGGATCTAAAGTCAGTTGCAGATATAATCTGTTTACAAGGAATGGCAATCGGAAAGGACAAGTGCACATATTTTCTGCAATTCTTTGACCAATGCTTAGCCCCAAAAGTTAACAAAGTAGTAATGCAATGTTACATTCATTTGGCTTACATAAAACCTAACCAGAAATAAACAAATATTGATTCATTAGCATGGAGTACATTGTAGGGTCAGACATTATGCCTTAGATTTATTTCCAAAATAAAATTATTTTGCTTGAGAACATTATAAAATACTGACTTGATCAGAAACTGGAATTTGTCTTCCACTAGGAAATTCTGATCTGTGAGCGTTTGTTTCCATCTCAAGGCAGAATAAGATGTTAAAGTACTTCCAATTTTTACTGAATGTGAAGGTATTCCTTCCCTCCAAATCTCGAGGTGTCAAAACATGTTGTCAGAGCTCAAGTCTAAAATGCTTCTATTGCACGTAAAGCCTCTGGGGAGATGGAGCTGGCATCCACCGCAACCTGGACCTTCCAACCAGACTGTATTTCCTGTGACTGCTGTGGTCACAACACTCCCCTGATGCATGTAGTACCTGAACACAGGACAAAGTGCTGCTTTGCTTTGTACAGAGGGGGAGGCTACACTACAGTGAAGAGGAGGGACATACCTTTACGTAGTGTACCACAGCACTTCAGGCAGATTGACAAACTCAAAATATTTTCTCAGTGAAAAATCAGTGTTTCAGCCTACCAACATTTTCCTATTGAATGTTTTATTTTTGTACAGACCACATGTCAGGCACTCAAATTTGCAATCTTTCACCAATATTAGTATATACGTACTCTTTGTAATTAAGTTGGTGGTTCCAGTTAGTGCATAACACAGCAAGTGCAATTTTACAAATAACAGTATGGCAATGCCGGCACATTTAAATGCAGTGAGAATTTTATCAGTTTTACCAGGATTTTATCCACAGCTTGAAAAATCAAATAAAACCTATTAAAAAAATAAGATGGGAAAAGGCACTATTGGACATAGGGGTAACAACTCATCTGATTCTCTGTCATTTTTATAATCCTAGCTTTTGAGCTTCTGTGGCCTCATATTGATTTTCTCTGTTCTTTCTCTCCTTTTCCTTTTTAAGTTATGGAAAGTGAACACATTTAATATAAAACAGATTTTGCTTTATTTTTTCAGGTAAGCCTGTTAAAAGTAGAAAATACTTCATCTACTGCACACAGAAACAGCATAACATTAAGCATTTGACATTAAATCTTGGTAGATAAATATCGTCTCTATTTAATTATCCGCTCAAAATGGATAGAAAGGTGGCATCAGCTTTTGAAAATCTCAGCAGCAAAACTCCCACTGGTATCAGTGGGTCTAGGATCTCACTCAAAATCTTTACAATGAATATTTTTTTTTCTTTTTGAACAAGCAACATCTCTTTGTGCAATAATTGGCAGCTATTAGTGTCAGTTTGGCAGATACAAAGCTGCATGGGTCTGCGGGAAATTTATGCCTCCCAACATGCCATGCTAAATTTAAACCTGTTGCATAATATGCAGATTCATTGTCATGCATGTAACACTGCTAAGAATATCTGAAGTTCAAGGGAAGTTAATATGTATGCAGACTAAAAAGAAGGTTTAAATGCATTTTGGGCTTTATCACATGGAAAAAAAAGCATTAATGATTCCCTTTAGTAAAACTACTCATTCTTGCAATCACTTCAGTGAACATACATTTTACTCACGTACCACAGTGGTACAAAGTACCACTGACATTAAAAATAGGAAAACAGGAGAAGAAAGACTTGCTTTTTAATTCTATTAAGCCATCATTTCACTCCTAGCTCTGGGGGTACACTGCTCTAAAGCAGTTCTGAGGAACTCTGAGGCCTGCTTTTCCCTCCAAAACTAAAGACTGGAAAACTTATCTCCACAATGCCCTTCCATATTCCATCTTTTTTTGTTTTCACAATACCTATAAAAAAAATCTCCTTTCCTGCTTGATCTTGAAGACTATGGAAAATCTTTCTTCTATTTCAGCATTTTTACTTTTGCTCTGAGCCTGGATGCAAGAAAATACAGCACAGATAGACATGTATTATTATGTACATCTTTTCAGAAACTTAAAATAGCAGTTTAATCCTAAATGAATGTTCTAGCCAATTTTTATTACCAATTAGTTTGAAGAATACAAATAAGAAGGTTTGAAGAAGTTCCATGTCTTTGGATGAATGCATGTTCTAAAGTGAAAATTCCTGGAAACCTTGATAGATAAGAAAGGAGAATGGCCAAAGAGCCACTGCCAATGTTTGGGGATTTTGTTGGTTTGAGGGTTTTTTGTCATCCAGCCATTATAAACACACCTTTTCTGGAGCAATTCCCTGGAGAAGAGATAGAGCCTAACCTATATAGCCTGACTCCCAGGTTTATGTTCCTTTTTCATCTTGAATTTGAGCCATCAAAATGCATTTAATATTAGCAGCCAAGACATCCTTCTAATGCACACTAACGTATTCCAGCCCACCCAGCCAAATACTATGCTTCACACATACCATTTTCAACAGAATACATACTTCAAAATCTAGCCTCTCAATTTTCACCTTCAGACAAATACGTATTTCCTTTTGCTCTGTCAAGCCAGCCTATCCACACGTCCTCTGTGTGGGACATTTATTCTCACTTTCTGTGAAGTATCCCAGTCCTAAGGAAATAACTCACCGGAAAGCATCCTAGTCTGTGCTAATACAAAACACCCCGCAGTCACTATGTCAAAGTATTTTTAAGTATCACCGGTGTGACATGGTCTAAGAAGATATGAGAAAATTCTTCCCATGCTCTGAACCATTCACCATATTTCAGTGAATTGTGATGTCAACACAAGGCTATTAAGCCCTCTGAACTTTAGATCATACCAGGTTGGGATTAGTGCTCTATTACTTGGCTTTTATTTACAACTTGAGTCTGCCTGGATTAAAAATAACACAGAATCACCAAGTTCACTCAAATTTGTTGTGGTTTTTTTTAAGGAAAAACAGAACCTGAAAACTTCCAAACAAAAGGATCGAAATAAGTTCATATGAGTATTTTGAAAAACATGAAAAAGCACTTGGAAAATTATGGTGATTGTTTTTATTTGTTCTTGTTATTGTTAATTTCTTCAAATCAGTGATAAGGTTGACAGGAAAACCTTGAAGAATTAAGTCCATGGTAACACAGGAGGTGATTTGATCTAGATAAAAATAACCAGAGAGGAGGAAGTATATGGGGCAATTTAAAATATTGTGAATAGCTCCAAGCAAGAACTAATCACTGGGAAAATTCACCTGAAATGATGGTGTTTCTTCAGCATTTTACAAATGTTTTTAGGCTCTGTGTCTTGCATACCATTATACCCTGCCATGATTACTGTACCCATTCTACTGAACAAGAAGTTCTGGCTGAATGTAATTTCTGTAAGCACATAGCAAAATGGTCTAGCATGGGCTGAGTCAGATCCCTAGGAATCATCATCTGCCAGTTGTTTAGGACACAGATTTGCAGGGGAAGTAGACAAACAAAGGTCTATCAACTCCTTGCTTATCTAATCAGCTGCTAAATGCAACTCTGGCCAAACTCAGAAATAGGAAACCTGGTGAAATGGTGCCATTGTCTTACATAGATAAGACCTGAAAAGGACCACACAGCACAAGTCCTGGTGTAGAAAACCGACTAAGGCACCCACTGAGGTAGCCTAAGCCTGACATGACACCTCTAGAGATGCTGCAGAGGTATTAATATACTGCCTACAATTTTCATAAAAGTAAAGATTCCATAAGCTTCCTGGATAAAAGCAAAATCCACTCTTTGCCTTTTGGAATTTATTTCAGATCTTGTTCTCCTAGTAGAAAGACTTGGGGGTGCTGGTTGATTAAAAGCTCAACATGAGCCAACAATGTACAAGTGCAGCCCAGAAAACCAACCATATCCTGGGCAGCACCAAAAGAAATGTAGCCAGCAGGTTGAGGGAGGTGATTCTCCCCTCTACTCCACTCTCATGAGACCACACCTGGAATACTGCATCCAGTTCTGGAGCCCCCAGTACAAGAGGGACATAGACCTGTTGCAGTGGGTCCAGAAAAGGGCCCATGATCAGTGGGCTGGAACACCTCTCCTGTGAGGACAGGCTGAGACAGTTGGGGTTGTCCGGCCTGGAGAAGAGAAGGCTCCAGGGAGACCTTATTGTAGCCTTCCAGTATCCGAAGGGGGCCTACAAGAAAGCTGGGGAGGGACTTTTTATGAGGACTCATAGTGATAGGATGAAGACTTTAAACTGGAAGAGGGTAGATTTAGATTAGAAACTCGGAAGAAGTATTTCACTATGAGGGTGGTGACTCACTGGAACAGGTTGCCCAGGGAGGCTGTAGATACCCCAACACTGGAGGTGTTCAAGGCTTGGTTGGATGGGGCTTTGAGCAACCTAGTCTCGTGGGAGGTGTTCCTGCCATGGCGCAGGGGTTGGAAGTAGATGATCTTCCAACCCAAACCACTCAATGATTCTCAAGGTCGGGCACAATTCAGGATGCAAGTTATTCTTTGTTAATACTGTTCTTCACTAACTCCCTTTACTTTACCCAAGATACTTGGCTTGCCTTTTGGTGTTCTTCTGTCTGTCTGACCCAGCTTTTAAATTGGCCCGACAATAAAAATTCTCTTTCAGAAAGTCCCCTGTTAAAACACACCCTGCAGAAGACAGTGAAAACTCTCAGAATCTCATGAAACAAGTGCTTAAAAACCCAACACACACTGAAATAGTGGTAATGTGACAAACAGAAGTCAAGGAATTCTTACTTTGTAATCCTGCCCCCAAGTCCTATCTATGCTACACTATCTGTAGAATGAAATAACTAGTACCTCATGCCTACTGTTGAGCTATATTAATATTAGATGGCACTCAGATAACAATAATGATAAAATATAATGGCTATGATCAGAGACCAGGATAACAAACAGTGTTGATCTAATGCAGCAATCAATCACAGGCATTGGGGCTGGAATGCTCTACTAAGTAACTAAGCTTTGCTCATATCTGGTAGATATTTTAGAGGCCTCTAATTCACTTAATGCTTTTTATAGCATTATCAGTAGATAGTCCTAATAACTTAGAATCTCTTCCATATGAAATATTTGTAACTATAGGAAGAAATGCTCAAGAGCTGTTGCTGTAAGAGCTGTAAGAGCTGCTGCACCAGAGAGAGCATGCAGTGCCTTCACGACAACATGTCATGCTCTATAACAGTGAGTTCCGGTCATAAACAGACGAGGGCAAGAATACTGCTTGGGGTTAACAACCATTTCATATATACTCCTCTTAGCTTGTACATTTCAATGCATGAGGTAACAAATAGCATTCCTGCCCCTTTGCAACTGATGTCATTATTCCCCTCCCTGACACATCCTATCAGAGGTCTTGGAAGTGCTTAACCAAACAAGACCTCCAAAGTTCTACCCTAGAAGAGCATGCTGCATGGAAATTAATTTATTGGTATCAAATTCAGACAAATTGAGTGGAGCCAGAGAGTCAGAGATTCAATTTCAAATTGTTTAACCATTCACTATGTAATGTCAGAAGGGTGTAGGTGCAAAAGGTCTTGCCCTTGACCACTATATGCCTCTATTTTGTATGGATTATTTGGAGATGGATCTACTGAAGCATTACATTTTAAGTAATCTAAGTACTTTAAGTATTCTAAAGGAATGTTGTTGAACTGAAGAAAGGATAAATACAAAAAAATAGCAGTACAGGTTTATATGATCTGTTGACTTTTGTAGAATTATTTTCTATTTGGGCTTGCTAGAGCATTTTTAAAGACACAGATAAATTTGGACAAATGGATAAATGTGGTTTTTAAAATGGGATAGACCTGTCTGGCTGTCTCATTATTTAGCTGATTCCATATTTGTTCTATCTAGGAGTACTAAGTGAAGAGATTAATTTTTAGCTTTAAAAAACCACTCCTCTTTCAGAGGAGAGAACTAGTGTCATGTTGCAGTAGTGTCTTATACATCTGGAGGGCAGAATGTTATAGAGTGATATAATTCCTTCAAGACCAGCTTTTAGAGGCTCATTCTACTTGTATCCTTTTGTGATTGCCTGTACAGCTTTCAATCTTTGTTCCAGTACCTGCTGTTGTATTTTCTCCCAGTAACAGCACAGTTATCACAAAGCACAGAATTAAGAAGAGAAAAGTCCGTCATAAACAAAAAGCAGTTTAAAGGAATTAAGATTTTCTCAGACACAACTATCAGGATCCCTATTTAATCAGTACTTTGTTTTGGTCCATGCATCTTGATCTCAAACTCTTTCACATTCTTTATTTGCCTGGACTTTTGAATCAGAGCAGACAAGTTGATGCTGTTTCCTTCAGCAACTATTCCTGACTTGTGTATCTGGTAAATAATTTATTTAACTAATAACCAAAGAATCTATCACTAAAATAATCTTGAAAGCCTCCATCTGTTATAGATAGTGTGCTTCTGTTTAAATAAATACTGGGAATGAGCAATTTATTTTTCTTTTTTACTTGCTAACCCATATCCTGTGCATTTCATAATGATGTAAGAATCTACAGATGAGTAACTGTAATCCCAGAGACTCAATACAACATACATTTCCAAGTTGTCTATAACTTCAGAGCCTAAGCACTAGACAAAGGATAGAATATCCTGAAGTGCTCTTGGTGAGTGCATCCAGTATTTTAAATTTCACTCTAACCCTCAAGGGTAGAATACAGAAAACTTGAAGGTCTTGCTGACATTTTCTTTCTAGGGTTGGAGACTTAATTACTTTGAAAAGAGTCAATAACAGTTAGGGTCATTGCTATCTCATCTCCTGAATAGCTCTTTGATCAGTACCAGTTTTATAGATTTTGGAAAAAGGACCTAGAACAGCAGTCTTGACCTCATTCTGGGTTCTTTGGCACTATCCCAAAATAAATTACATTCTTAATGAAATGCAGAAATTGATACAACTGCTAACACTTTCCTTAGATTTGGTTTACCCGACAAAGACTGGAAGGGAATAACTGAGCCCAGGTTAGTGCTAAGACCAGCTCTTCTCATATTTACCAGGGTTTTTTTAAATTGCCAATAACATGAAATTATTGCATTATTGCAATTGACCTTTTCTACCTGTACAGTGAACTCAGCCTCTTCTTGTGAAGAATTTGCATGTCTCCCTGATTACATCTTCAATTTTTCATGATCAGCAACAGGACTCATCAACCATGTGGTGATCATCAGCCAAGAAGTCAGGAAGCAAGCTGGGGTCTACCACCAGTGCAGGATGTACATAGAGCATCTCAGGGAGAGCTGGGGACTGGAATGGAAACATACATATATTCACATCGCATAGTTCAAGCCAGGCCTGGGTGCTCAGTCTGAGCTTAAATGGGCTTCTGAGCAGTGGGCAGAGGATATGTGGGTGGGGGGTCCCAGCTTGGGCATACTCAGGGCAATCACAGGTTCCCTAACATATACATAAGCATATGCATAGACATTCAAAGGGTTGGTTAGAGTTTAGAGTTAATAAAAAGCTATCCTTGTGTTTCTTATATTAGTACAGAGTAGGGTGGTTTGGTTATGTGCTCCAGATATCTGGAAGAAAAAAACCTACTTTGCTCTCTCAGCTGATTGATTTTTTTCTCTGAGAACCGCAAGTCACTGAACAAACACATAGACCTGCAGCCACAGGCAGGCTTCTGAGAGCACTGGAGCTATTGAGCAGACTTGACAGCCTTATTCCCACTGAAGGCAACAGTAGTTTTGCAATTTAGTGAAGGCAGGGTTTGATCAAGGAAGTCAGGAAGGGACCTGAAAGGCTTCCTACGTTGATCTCCCTAATAATCCTAGCATGCAGGTGTTGAGCAGCACTGGCTGTTCAAATAGCATCATCTTGGACAACTGTGAGTCAGACTGGGGACATTCACCCACTTTGAGCATGCTCCCATGTGATGCATGCTTCATGAACAGGGACCACCATTGTCTATTGCCTCTCTAGGAAAAGGACATCCCTCCAGGTGCTGCAGTGCTTCTGGAGATGGCATTGCCACCAGGCAGCTCAGGCTCTAGTTCAAGGGGGGTCTGGTTTGAGACCTGGGTCAAGACCACAGGGGCCATGGCTGGGCCCGGGCTTGGCTGCAATGTGGTGGAGCTGCACTACGACCCCAGCCAAAGGCAGCTTCTACAGGCAAGGGTCAGTCCTAAAGCCTCTCCCCGTGGTGGGACAGAGCAGCCCCCACTACACCAGTGCTGAGCTGGACCTGAACCCCGCAGACAGTAGTGGACTGCTCACAGGGGCTGGCACTTTTGTTAAAGAAACCGTGGAAGAAAGCATCTCCCTCTGCTGTCAGAGCAGTTCTGGGATTCAGTTTCAAACACCTAAAATATCTTTGAGCAAAATTCCTGAATTTTTTGGTGTATATTTTACCTGGTCCTTTAAAAACAAGCATAAAGCAGGAGCAATGATTATGTTTTAAAATTATTATTTTTAAATCTTTCCTTCCCTTTTCTGTTTCCTCTTAACAAATATTATACAATAAATGTTATCATTTGCCTATGAATGCAATTTAAGAATTTCTTTCAAAACAATTCCCAGGAGACTTTTCCTTTCTTTCAGCCTTGTCAGCCACTCCATGCAAAATGGAGTTGCGAGGATGTGGAGCCAGAGGAAAGGAACAAGAGCAGAAAAGACAGCTAAATCACATTCAATATCTGGCTAAGTAGAGGGATTCTTTAGCTGCCTTGATTTATCTGCAATTTACTGTCCTAAGACACTTTTATGAAGAAGGCCCAAAACAGGATAGCTGAATCGCAACAAATATTGAGCTATCCTAAACATATTTCTATTTTCAAACTTTATGGTCTGTTCAGGGGCCATGGAGCAAACAGGGACCTCTCCTGCCCTCTCTATCTCAGCAAACACATCCAGGCACTAGAGCATCTTAAAACAATTTCTTTTTCTTTAATCACATGACTCCTTCCGTTTAGCAATTGTGTTCCCTCTTTGCTGCTCTGCCCATGCTCCTCCAAAGTCTGTGTACTTAAATCAGTACAAACTTGATTTTCATTCTCACAGAGGAGCTCAGATGAGCTTTATGAAGGAAAAAAACAACGTCCGGATGAAGTGTGTTGAGAGTTTTTCTTCCTTTCCAGCTTCTTTTCTTCTGTAAGCAATGGCTGGGTGGTGGTTTGAAAATGAAAGCGGTGACTAAGAGCAATCATTGAGCTGCCCGTGGTGCCCGAGCTCCTCAGATAACTGAGATCTTGCTGCCACCGTGTGGTCACCCTGATCTTGCCCACGATTTGCTCTTCTCGGGAAAGAATCATGGCGGGACACCAGGGAAAAGGGTCCTGCTTCTGAGATGGAGAAAAAAGGTCTTAATGCAGAAGTACTCACACGGACGTGCTCTTGGTCATACCCAGTCTAAACCATAAGGCTAACAGATCAAGCCCAACTGAGTTTTATGCACAGCAGGAGTAGCTGCTCTCTATAGGTAGAGGCTTACCAGTTTTGCCCAGTTTTAGAAGTTGCTCTTGTGTGGTTTCTGAGGGCTCTGCACTGATCCCCCAGTGTCATCCATTAGAGATGGAAAAACAGTAGTGCCCAGGGCAGAAATAGCTACTTCACCAAGAAGCAGCTTTGAGCAGGTCTCAATTTCCTCCCATAGGACTGATAGTTGATGGGGGTTTTAAAAGTTTAATAACATTCATAACTGAAATTGCTGGAAATGTTTTAAAATAGTATCAGTAGGAGCAGCGCTCCAGGCACCACATGGCCAAGGGAACAGGTTTTAGGTGGCCTGAAACGGTTCTGACACAGTCCTTTGGTCACTACGTATCACAAACACCCTGCTAAGCCCATCTCTTCAAGAGCACACGGTAGCTGTGGAAAAGCCTCTGGAACTTGTTATACTGAAAACCAAGCACACACTCTTTAAGTAAGGATTTTTTAAGATTTCCTCTGGAGACCTACTGGAGTTAGATGGGAGAGACATTAAATGTATTTCCAGAAATCCTAAAGCACACCTTTTTCTAAAGCTATCCTATAGCATCCCCCATGAGGTGCAGACTGATTTGGTCCAGTGCAGGACTCAAATCCATAACATCCCAGTACAGATCAGTGTGCTGGCAAATGAACCTGGCTGTCAGTCAGTAAACCCTGGGCTCACAAATGCAGTGTGAACCACAATGTTTTCTTTTTCAGCTGTTTCAGAAGCAGACATTATTATCTCACAGTGCCAGCAGACGAGGAACAAGTCATTCAGTACAGAAATGAGAATGTCCTAGTGACATGGTGACCACGTACAAGGTCTTCCTAGGGGCCCTGTCAAGTTTGTGGATCTAAACAGTAAATACATCTGAGGTAATCAGGAAGCATGATTATTTCAGGCAAGGTGACCTACAGGAGTGAGATCTTTTTTGTCAGTCCATTTCCCAACAGACAGATAGTCACATTCAAAACACAACCACAGCAACCAGCACCCTCATTGTCAGTCAGAGGAGGAACAAAGACTAATTAATTGAATGAAGGCCAAATTATTCACTCCCATTATAAATATGACATTGAAGAGAATCCCAAATGCATCCAGCGGTAACTTCACCGAGTTTGTTGGATATTAAAGTTGCCTCTAGGGGAGCACATTTCTATTATTTTCAAGGGCTTCAGCAATTGTCATTCTGAACACTCTTCCGCAGACATTTGAGCTGCCTAACACAGAACAAAGATGCCCTCTGCTCTCACTCCACTTCATATCACTGAATTACAAAGAGAATGTCTCTAAACCAGATGTGAATAGGAAAACTACTACTCTTGACTTTATTGCAGTGTTGGACTCCCTGTACTATTTGCTAACAGTTTCAGGAATCTGGTTCTTTGGGCACTTCTGGCATTTAAATTTATGGTTTTTAACAACTTCTAAATTCATCTGACTCCTTCAAGTAAAGGTAATTTCCTCTCTCCCTGTTATTGAAAGAAATTCAATGAGAGCTGTATTTACAAACTCCACCTCCACATACTCTGCTAAGAAGAGCAAGTGTTACAAGTCATTTACCTGCACTATAGAAAAAGCTAGAACAAATGGAAGCCACTACGATATGCAAAAAGCACTGACAAAAGCTGACTTGCAACCATAACAGAGGTCCTTACTCTCCTCCTTTTCCAAACAAGGGGGCAGAGGTGATTTCCTCATGTTCTGAAACAAAGAGTGAAAATCAGTAACATCCCCCACCTAGCAGTTAAATTAAAGGCATGCTTAAAATAAAAATTAAAATAAAAAATCAGAAGTCAACTTATGAGATGTAGGTCAGACCTAGTTCTATACAAATTAAGAAACTTATTGTATATCCTTATAAACCAGTTTCAACCTACAGGTAATGAGCTTCTGCTCAGAAAAGCCAATGGGAGAGACAGTCCATATCTAATGGACCAAATATAAGCTAGACATAAATAATTCCAGAATTATATTTTCAGCTCTGACAGACTTTTCAGTCTCTTACTGATTCCCAAACCTTATTTTTACAAAATTGAGAGAATAATGTTAAACTGGGTTTGTGAGGAGAAAACAATATGATTTTAATTCTTCACTATGCACTAGGATACACCAATAAAGCATGGAAGTCCCTACAGCTGGCAAGCTTACTGTTCTGAGACATCGTCTTGTTCAGATAAATATGTGCTTTACATCTTTCAATGTACTTCATATTTACATAATAAGCCCAGAACAAATGTTTTGATTACACTTGTCCATCTCCTTCTGTTTCAGGAGGTCCTGCCCTGCTACAGGTCCTCTGGGCTCCATCATCTATCCCTATACCTAGCTGTCTCCCTGTCTTTTTTATCTGTGAGAAGCTTTCATGTGTCCCTCCATTCCTCTTCTCTCTGACATGAAGCAATGCTCCCATCTGCTCAAACTCTCTCCCACATTCCTTTGCATGCCAGATGATCTGTGGGACCCATTTCTTTTGATTCACCCTCCCACACCCCATCACAAGCTTATGCATGTGGCTGCCATGCATGCAGCTGAGTGAATGAGCAGGGACTTCATGGTTACCCAGTGTCCCGCCCAACTCCCAGTCCCAGCACAGCCATGGCCTTTTCTTTCCATCCAAGAGAGGAGTCGTTCTCTCTGTTGATATCAGTAGACACAGCTGAGACTAGACCTATCACTGGGACGAGTTAATCGATGTAAGTGTCTAGGCATGTTTAAATGTGTAAGGAATGCCTAAAGGGCAGTGCTAGGACAAGCCTGGCTCCAGAGGCTGTCTTCAGGTAGTGCTGCACGCAGTGTTTCTCTTCATACACTCTGGCCTGTGTGCAGATCAAGGTTTATTAGATCAGGACCAGCAAACTGCAACCTCAGCAGTACTGGCCTGGCCTCCTGCACACATGCAAGGGCCTTAGTGTGGTCACCAAGCTTAGAGAAGTTGGTTGGCTGATAGAAAGAGTTATGGAGGTGGCTGAACGTGCTGGTTCTGCTATCCAAATGACATCCAATTTTCCCAAGACCTGAGAGAATTCCCACCATTGATTTAAGGAATTCCCTGAGCACTCCTAGATGATTCAAGACAGCATTCAAAAAAATTCACATTAAATACAGATAGATGATACCAAGTTGCATGTAAGCCTCCCTATCCCTAGGTCATAGACATCATTCCTGGAAAAAAAGTCCGCAGAAAAAAACCCAGAAATTATAATGCCCCCTTTTAAAAAAAATTAAATAGCAGGTAGAATTCTTTTCTGAAATTCTTTCAGGACTTATTGTCTACAAATATTCCATATCAAGCCCGAAGTCAGCAACCCATCTGCTTTTTTTCTTTCTTTCTTCCATCAAACTGGAAACATTATGAGAATTATCTTCTAAATTAACTCCCAGGATAACTTTTATGTCTTGTTTCAGCCCAGAGCATGCTTGATGGCATTCTGAACTCCCAGAAACAGTCCATTAGGCACAAAACAACCAACTGATCACTGCTTATAGCAGTAACATTTAACACCAAGATCCTGACATTGACAAAAAGGGAAACTGTAAAACAGTATTAAATACCATATGGATGCCCAGCTATTTAATATCTGATCTGCTTTATAGCACTCTAGGAGAACTACAAGACCAATATTAAAAAATATTCCATTTTTCAGTTATAGTTCCTATTTTGCATTTCTTGTGCTCTTTATGAACACAGGGCTTTTTTCCAATCCTTCTTATGAGTATTTCATTTCACTTCACTCCTATTAACACTTTTTGCTAGAGACCCTGGGCTGCAATAGCCTTACATACCACCAGTTTGGTATTCCTCTATATTAGCTGTCATACTAACACTGTTGTGCCTCGTACACAGAGGTATCGACAATAAGCAATTGATACTGGCATATTTCTCTACAGTTCAATAACTTGGGTACAAAACTGGTTTTCCAGCAAATTAAAAATTTATCATAATTGTTACAAAAGTTGGAGTGGTGTCTACTGCCTAAGCAGAAACTATTATACATTTTGCTTAGGTTATAAAACTGCCTTCATCCTATTTTTTTCTGTCACATATGCTAGCTTTAGAAATCAAATGGAAGCAACTTCTTCTCAAAAAAAATGAGAACTAAAGGTATATTCCTGAAATGTGATATATATATAGAATTATTACTAATCTCAGATGAGCCAGTCTATGCTGATTAAACTGAAAAGCCCATATGATCTTGATAGAAATATCCATTAGTCCCTGATCAGCTCAGTAGGGTATGTGATAAAATGAGGTGACTCCAAGCAGATGCATAAAAATGAAACCTATGAAAACAAAACTCAAATAGACAGGGGTTAAACTCTGGCTCTATTAATTTTTGGGTTTTTTAAAATCTTAATTCCCTACAGGGCACACTATTTACTACAGTTAAAATATCCATGATCTAAACACTTAAAATAACTATTGTCACAAAGCTTTAATGGTTTAAAGGTTACCTGCAGCAGATGATTAAATTGCAAAGAGCTGAAGTGAGGAGAAGGATGTTTTAATCATTTCAGTTTCTGTTTCATTTTTCTGTGTGACAGGATAATCTGTCTTTTCATGGTTGCTACACAAGCATCTGCATCTAACACTCCGGGGGCCACGATCTCTGCTATCAGAGGGAAAGGGAGGCATATCTCTCTGTCACAGTATTAATTACAGGTCTGCAGCGATGTAACAAGATTGGGTGAGTTTAGACTGTACTTCAGGTCACAATAATGCAGCCCTATCTAGTCTTCACACATTCCAGCCAGGATTACAACTACTTGAAAAAATATTAACTCCAGAAGAAATTCTCTGGATGATTTCCTGCAAATTCACAACCCTGCTGCTAAGCGCTCTCCTAGAGGCTGACTTCTTTACATCAATTCCTTTTTGCATATCATTTGCAGAGGGTAATGCTGAATTTTATATTCTGCCTTTTATATTGCATGCAATCCAGATTCTCAGTCATCGTATTGCTACTATTAATTATCGCAAGCTAAGAGGTTTGTAGGTATTTTTCCCAATAACAAATTCCCATACTCTCTCTAGTTTATATGCTTTTACACTTTCCCTTTGGTAATATATTCTTTTACTTTCAGGCTTATTACTCATTAATCTATTTTGGACTGCATTGTTCTGTGGGAGCTCAGCTTTTGAAAGAGTCTTAATCATTCCCCAACTGCATTTTTCTCATGGTTCTCTTTAACTTTTTCAGTGAAGACAGACGGCGCAAAAATTATGCTGTTCCATATCAGTATTCAGACCATTTGTATAAATAATGAGGTTCCAGGGTGCTGCTAAGCCTTGTGATAGCTAATTAGTAATCTCTTTCCAGAATGAAATTTACTTACAGTATAGCTACTTCATATGCCTTTTATTTTAAATCCAGTGAGTTACTCTGCCCCCACTTATACGGGTCAAAGGCTAAGACTGGCATTTTCAAAAAAGAAAACTGGCCTTTCAATAAACTTTCAGTAAGTCTTTTAATGGTCTTTTAATAAACAAACTTACCAATACAGATGTCTGACTTCACTCACATCTGCACTACTGATCGGGGCACTACTTGGCTAAGATGCTGACTGGTGCCAGAAGGAACAGCCAGTCCTTTACTTGTTCTTTGCAAGAAACAACCAAAACCACCTTCGATATGTCAGCTTCAGGTGTAATTCCATTTTCCTGTTCTCTTTCTTTCCCTTTCTTATTCTCAGCCCAAGACCCAGATTTATTTCTTGCACATACTTTTTTCTTGTTTTTCCAAGTTTGGCTAGTTCCATTTTTCCATTTTGACAGAACAACCAGGGATTTCAAGAGTCTTTTTCTGTTCTGTGTAACTATTTTTAAAATCCTCAATACCACACTTGAATATCCACCTTGCTATTCTTGTCCATAATTTCAGAACGTAACAGATTATCACCTACCAATTCTATCCCTGTGCCACTTGGAAGATGTATAGGCCATGCTGTATGCATACTTCACTGTTACCACTCGATGCCATGGCTAATGAGGCAACACAACATGTGGAAATTAATAAGGCTGAAAAGAAAATGAGCCACTGTCAGAAATCTTATGAACTCTTACACTACTGTCTCCTGAATGCCATCTGTGTGGGAGAATGTGCATAAGTCTAAGATATTTGAGACAACCTACGATGAGGAAAAAGGCAGGATTATAAATGGAATGGGTAACAAAGGGGAGCTCAGTCATAAACCTTGTATCATCCCACAGGAAGTCATCAAGTCAGGACCTAAGTTGTCAGCCAGCCTCCCTTTTGCATCAATGTTTCTAAGCCATTTCTGTGCCACATGCATACAAAAAAATCTACTCTAATGAAGTAAAAACATAGAATTACTAGTATCTCCTCTTCTAGTCAGGAACAAAAACTTCTTTACCACAGAAAGAATAGGTCACTTATCTATTTTTATTAAAATTAGTAAAATAAGTTCCTTCTTTCTAAAAGAATTACTGATGTAACTGTTAGGATGAATAAAGTTCTTACGTATCAAATGAGCAATTCTCAAAGCTGAGAAAAGATCACAGTACATGCCAAGGATGCCAGTACAGAAAATCATTGTCAGTGGCATTTTTCACCATATCCACAGCGTAAGTTAAACACTTGCAAAGCACAAAGTTGCATTAGTACCCCCAAAGCCAAATGAATTTGTGAGTGCTATCCGCCGCTTTTCAGTTTTCCACTCCTGAGCTGTTAACGGAACATAATTGAGATCAAACTCTGCCTCTGTTTTCTCTAAGTTTAAAGTAGGTGGCAAAATTCCATGGTAACAGGACAGTGCAGTAAAAGCTGCTTCAATAGCTCCTGCAGCCCCCAAGAGATGTCCTGTTGCTCCTTTTGTTGAGGAAACTGCAATATTACGTGAGTGATCTTTAAAAAGTCTCTTGATTGCTTGATTCTCAGCAGCATCTCCTAGAGGTGTAGAAGTTGCATGTGCATTGACGTATGTTATGTCTTCAGGTTTGATCCCAGAATCTTTTATTGCTGCAGACATACACCTAAGGGAAAGAAAAAAAAAACGGCAGAACGCTGAATTTCCCATTGTAGTTTTGTCACTAACACATGTAGAAACCAAAAGCACAAGGTGTTTTAAAACATTTATCAAAGGTTCAAATCTGCATGACATGATTTACCAGAGATGTAAAAGACAAAAGATGGATTCATCTCACTAAACACACTGGCATCTGTATTTAGCCACTCCAGAAAGACAGGTGAGGCCCACTATAAAATCAGACTTGCTGCTAAAAATTCCACAACTGGAGGAAATACAAAGAGAAAGCAAGAAGATATAACAAACAACCTCTATAGCCTACATTAATATATCAAAGGCCCTTTTAAATGCAAAATTTGAAAACATTTGAGAGATAAACAGCTACCTGAAATTATTTTTTAAATGTAGGTTCCCTTTGTACTGTGCGTTACAGTGATGTTTTGCTACACTAGAGAAACAATGGTCCAAGAATTCCCCTTCCCATTGTAAATGAAAAGAAGATTCCCTAGTTTTTAGACTTCCCCTCATATTTACGGTATTAAGGAATTATAAACAAAAACTCCTCTATCAAAAGTATTGGGAAATGAAAGAAAAATTCTGCAGTCATCCTCCTTGCAAGCTTCTTTTGCATGCTTTCCAGAAGCCAGATGTTCCCACCCCTGCAGCAGCAAGAAGATAGCACAAATTCTTATATATAAAATTAAATTTACTGAAAGTTACAATCCTCTACTCTGACACTGCACAGTCCATTCTGCCTCCTGATGACCTCTGGCCTCTATAAAACACACGCTTTTATGAAAATCACAGAAAGATTTATATAGCTCCATACTGTGATTTTCTCACAGATTTCCCACAGAAAGAAGAGGTTGAATCACACATCTTTCCTTGCACATACAGCTTAGCAAAGTATCTCTGAGCAAAGGACCACTGACTCTTCTGAAATTCATGAAAAATAAGTAAATATAAAAGAAGCTCAAAAAAAAAAGGCATAGGCTGCTGGACAAATTGAAGTATCTCTAGCACAGCCTTCTACTCTTTGAAGCATTCAGCTTGGCTTAGGTTGGAGGCCACTGAGGCTTAATGCTCACTGTCACTACATAGTAAGCTGACATTGAAGCCAAAAAGATTACAGACCAACTGTGAAGAAAACAGATACATTAGCTACGTTTAATATGTCAGCTAGCAAGGAATGTATTTACTTAAAGAGATAACAGATTAATTGTGTAGAACACACTTTATATCACAGAATCACACAGAATCACTATGGCTGGAAAAGAACTTTAAGATTCACCAAGTCCAATCGTTATCTAGCTTTATCAGGCCCACTTCTACACCATATCCTTCAGCACCCTATCTAGACAGCTTTTAAATATATCCAGGAATGGCAATTCAACCACTTCCCTGGCCAGCCTGTTCCAGTCTTTGATCACCCTTTCAGTATAGAAGCTTTTCCTAATATCCAATTTAAATCTCCTCCAATGTAACTTGATGCCAATTCCTCTTGTCCTATCAGTCGTGACTTTTGAGAAGAGATCAGCACCCACCGCCCTGCAACCTCCTTTCAGGTAGCTGTAGAGAGTGATAAGGTCTCCCCTTGGCCTCCTTTTCTTCAGACTAAACAACCACAAGTCCCTCAGCTGCTCCTCAGAAGAATTATTCTCAAGACCCTTCACCAGCTTCACTGCCCTTCTCTGCACCCGCTCCAGCACCTCAATGTCTCTCTTATACTGCGGTGCCCAAAACTGAACACCNGTGTTGCATGGGGTTGTTGTGGCCCAAGTGCAGGACTCGACACCTGGCCTTATTGAAGTCCATTGATCCAGCCTGTCCAGGTCTCTCTGAAGAGCCTTCCTACCCTCCAGCAGATCAACACTCCCACCTAACTTGGTGTCATCTGCAAACTTACTAAGGGTGCTCTTGATAAAGATACTAAGCAGGAGTGGCCCAAGCTCTGACCCCTGGGGATCACCACTTGTGACCGGCTGCCAACTGGATTTAACTCCATTCACTAACACTCTCTGGGCCCGGCCAGCCAGCCAGCATTCGGTCCAGTGGAGCGTACACCAGTCCAGGCCTAGGGCAGCCAGTTTTTTCATGAGAATGTTGTGGGGAATAGGATCAAAGGCTTTACTGAAGTCCAGGTAAACAACGTCCACAGCCAATACCCACACTTCTGAGTCTGGCTTTGTCTCTTTGGCAGGTTTATTCCAACATATGCATTAGTCTCCAACAGAATTAGTTATCAGAAGATGACAAAATATATATTGCCCTGATATTTTTTGATGTGGCAAATCATTCTTACAGAAAAGTAAGAAAAGCATATACATTTCAGATCTAATCCATGCACCACTGCAGTAATGAAATACAGAAGACTGTATTAAAATGTATTATCTCATCTCAGGGGTGGAAAGGCTCAATGGTTTAGAGATACCAAGATTAACTTTCAACTGCTTCCCACTGTGAATTTAATTTATATGCTACTGCAGTCATAAAATACACAAAAATTCTGCTACATATATTGTCATATCATCTCAAGGGTAAACAAGTTTAAAAATCTGAGACAGGACATTCCCGATAACTCACACCTAAGACTGCAAAACAATTAAATATGAGTCCAATAACATAGAAGGAAACCTGGTATATAACACCTCTTAAAAAATCTGTTAATCCAATAATGATGCAAACACAGCCTTTACAAGACCATGCAGAAGTCTGACCTATTTCTGTAGTGATATATTGAGTTTTTTATTAAATATTCACATACATTCAGAATAAAGCAAACTAAATCTTTACTAAAGATTCCAATGTCAACAATAGTATTCAGCCTATGCAAAGCTCACAAAGCACATATACTTATGCATGTAATTTAAATGACAATTTAATTAGGTCAACGATAAAGATTAGATGAATATCATCTACTTGTGAACTGGTTTTGATGAGATGAACAATGATGAAGCTTTACCATCTCACTAAACAGTACTAAAGTGCATTTCTGCCATGCCCCTCCACCAACACTCTTAGCTGCATCAGAATGAAGTATTTAAACATGGCTGTAGCACTGGCATATGACCTAAATATCTCCCCTATGAAGAACTGAAGTCTTTATTCTAAATAAGAATAGCTGCAATTAACTCTAACTGCAGGTATGTTAATTATTCTAACAAACCAGATCCTCTAAGTTCTCGCCAGCTTTCATCACTTGGGATTTCTTTAGGAATGCTATTCCCTTTTCAGACCACAACAAATGACAAGACTTGCTTCTGCAGCGACGTCTCTCTTCACTGTGGACAAAGGACATAGAAGACAAGAAGAAATGGCCTCAAGTTATGCCAGGGGAAGTTTAGGTTGGACATTAGGAAAAATTTCTTCACAGAAGGGGTTATCAAGCACTGGAACAGGCTGCCCAGGGAAGTGGCTGAATCACCATCCCTAGATGAGTTTAAAACTCATGTAGAGATGGTGCTTAGGGACATGGCTTAGCAGTAGACTTGGTAGAGTTAGGTTAATGGTTGGACACAATGATCTTAAAGGTCTTTTCCAATGTAAACGATTCTATGATTTCACAAAAGGGTGAAGAAGATTCCAAAAAGATTCTACCATACCACAAAAATCTTTAAAAAAGAGGTTTCCATCGAGACTTGTGTCAACAGCTGTAGGCACCAAATGCACAATATTTTCACACAAAGTTTTTGTAACCCTATGCAAAAAGGCTGATTCTAGCAAGATGTGGCCTTCACCTCGTTACTAAAACAACCCAACAAAATTGGTGCAAAACCTTACCAGAAGCTCTTTCATTTCTCACATTAAGTTTTCAGGCTTTTGGAATATTAATTCAAGACTGAATAGCATTTCTCTAGGAAAAGCATACAATAACAGAAACACATCTACCCGCTATAATTAACAGATGAAGCAGTCACCAGAATCAACATATAGTTCTTACCTGAATGCACCATCTCCCTCCGGATTAGGTGCCGTTATGTGGCAAGCATCACCAGACAGTCCATAACCTAAAACTTCTGCATAGATCCTAGCACCTCTTTGTATAGCATGTTCATACTCTTCCAAGACCAGCACAGCAGCACCCTCTCCCATTACAAACCCTTCTCTCTGTGAATCAAATGGTCGACAGGCCATTTTAGGGCTTGAGTTAAAACTTGTGCTGAGGGCCCGAGCTCTTGCAAATCCAGCCAAGGACAAAGGACTAATGCAAGCCTCAGTCCCTCCAGCCAACATGACGTCAGCATCACCAGTAGCAATGAATCTAAAGGAGTCTCCAACAGCATGTGCACCTGTGGTACAAGCGGTTGACACGGCATGATTTGGCCCCTTCAGTTGGTATTTAATGCTGATCTGGCCTGCTGCCATATTGACTAAAATCTTTGGGACAAAGAACGGACTGACTCTGTTATAACCCTTTGATTTAAATAAAGCGGCTGTATCAGAAATCTCTTCCAGTGGAACCATTCCCATCCCAATTGCCACACCGGCACCTAAGCGATCCTGTTCAGACTGGGGAGACCAGCCAGAGTCCTTCATGGCTAGCTCTGCTGCACCGATGGCCATCACAGTGGCAGAACTCATCGATTTGATCTCTGACTTTGACACAAAGTTTTCTTCACTGAACTGACCCTCCTTGTTTCCCCTGGGCACACAAGCAGCCACTTTACATGGGATGCCTGCATATTCTTCCCCGTCTAGCGATGCAATCCCACTGTCTCCTTGGAGAAGGCGCTTCCACACAAACTGAGTCCCCACACCAAGCGGGGACACTAAGCCAATACCTGTAACAACTACTTTCCTTCGACATGTAGGCAGTGACTTGCAGAAATGTCTTCTGTGGTTTCGTAAACACAGATTTAAATTCAGACTCTGCAGATGAACATTTGCAGTCTTTAATAGATCCCATGAGCACTGTGCGAACATAGTGGAAATCAATCACTTCAAGCACATTCCTGTAACTGGGAGGGGAAAAGGACACAAACACAACAAGAATCAGTCAATGTGAAGAACATTCCAAGCATGCTAAATTAATAACCTCTTTTTACATGAAAGCCTGTTCTCAACCCTGCAGAAAGGGATGCAGTTCCTGCATCTGTAACCAGTAATGGTAGATGTCATGGTAGACAGAGCATGGAAACACGCTCAGCTTGTGAATGCCTCTAGCGGGCTCTTCTAGCTTAAGATGCTAACGAATATGGCTTTGCACCACCGTGAACTGCAAGGCACCCTGTGGTTTTGCAGCAAAACTCCCCCTGGGGCTTTACAACCACCAGCTGGCTGAACGTATCAACAAGAGCTTCATTCTTCTAAAGGAGAAACTGTGTGTTCACCTGAAAGTGTATGTCATGTTAAGGATGTTGTCATCTCAAACTTTATGTCAGGCAGAATGGTCTAGCAAACTCAGAAAATAGTCAAGAAACTCCTCCTGGTTCTGCCACCAAGGTAATCTGATATCTTGGACAAGACTTCTCATCTTTCTACCTCCACCTGCCCTTTATCACCCTGAGAGTATTTAGGCTGTCAGGGGACAACATCACAAGTGTGTTTGAGCAAGATCACACATCAGCACCTTCCCTGAAGGTAACATCGCCAGACCCCATGTATTGTGAGGCATGTCAAGTGATGGCAGAAGGCCACTGCTGAGCACAAGTACTTCAGGCAGGACAGGACCATGCCAAGCAGCAATGCTGCAGCACTGTGCTGTAGCCTCTCTCTCTTGCCTTGCCTGCTGCTAGATTAGAAGCTGGTCTGATTGCCCAAATCCAGCATGCTGGAGCAGGGCAAAGGCTGCAGCACAGCACTGTCACCACCTTCAACGACCTTCAACAGGTCGCCTGCTTTTCATCTCACAAAAATGGCAAACTGGCACCTCCAGGTCTTTGGTAAAATATAGAGCGCTGTATGGGGACCATATGGGGCTGCTGGGCTAACACATTATGCTGAAATACAGACCTGCTCTTCCCTGGGGCAGCACAAGTACACAGCTGCATGGTTAAAAAATAAAAACCTAAAAATAGTGATTACTAATGCAGGGGGTAGGGGTGGTGTTAAAGGAGCCTGCTTTAAATTCTGACCCAAAATTGTCATTTTACTTTTTTAAGCCTGTCAGCCTGGATTTTATAAAAAGAGGCAAATTGGAATAGAAGGGAACAGAACAGAATAGGAATAGACTAGACTAGACTACTCCAGAGGTCTCTAAAGCAGTGCGTGCCTACCAGCCACCTTCAGCTCTAACAAAATGCCATCAACCCGTGTAAAATAATTACGAGGCCTTGTCTGACCTGGTACCGCAATGCCCCGGTACCGACGGCGCGCGCCGAAGAGAGGCAGAAGCGGGGGTTGAGCTCTCCCGGGAACAGGCGCTATCGGCGTCACCGGCTGTTCAAAGGGCATTAGCTGTCGTTCGTGTTCAAACCAGGAGTTAACCCCTGACGCCAGGGGCCTCGCCCCGCCGCTGCC
>VZZY01022433.1:126907-168354 GCA_013400335.1 Eurystomus gularis
CCGGAGCGGCCTGTGGGCACGGCGGGCAGAGGCCGGGCGAGGCCAGCGCTGCGCCTGGCGCGTCGTTGGGAAAGCAGAGTCCGCCTGTGAATTGGGTAGTCCCTGTCGGGTTGCCAGTGCAGCTTCAGAAGCGATTCATCATAAAATACTTGAGCGCAGCAGCTTCCCTCTGGGCTCACAGACAGACCGTTTCAAAGATGGGCTGTAGGATTCAATTTCATCCTGTATAACTGAAGTTCAAAAACGCCTCGCTTCGTTTTGTCGTTATTTAAAAGCAAAGTTTCTTTTCACATAAGTGCATGGTGCCTTGCAGTTTTATTTCTCTATTGCTGTTTGGTTTGTTTTGAGAGCTTGCTTTTTGTGTCAAACATAAAAGCCTGCACTGGCCCTGATTCTGCAAGCAGTTAAGCACCCGAAAATTAGTGAACGCATAACAAGTAAAGCTAAAATAGTAACTTGATTTTTCTATTGCCTTCTGACCTAGTAAGATTAGTATCAAGAGTTAATTATAGCCGAAGTTTTGCGAGGTGGCTCTGTAGGGTATACGTACACACCAGTATGTATAATTGACCTTGATGTATTCAGGCAAGCCAAGATGTACAAGATGCCCCTCCCTGTCTATACATGGTTTGTCAACCACTTGCTAAATCTGGGCTGTGTGACAGAGAACAGTGGGTCCTGGGCTGACTGCTTTTAAAGAAGGAGGTGAGAGAAGAAGGTTGAAAGAGGAAAAGGGACCAAAGAGGTAGCCCCTCGAAAGCAAAGAGACCACAGTAGCTTCATCCATGTACCAGGAAGTTTAGCATAGCTTCTGTAGTGGGCCTAAAACCATCCAGCACCAAGCTGAGGAGTTCAAATAGAATGGTGCTAGGTGGAAGGGGACATGAAGTTGTCTTTAAGTGTCACTGCAGACTAAGCCCTGCTGGCTAGTACTACAAAACATGTATTTCTGAACTTAAGTTGCAGACTAAAATTCAGAACCAGTTTGTAACCCTCAAAGTTAAATGCAGAAGGACATGAATTAAGTCAAAGTTTTAGACAGGTTTAACATTCTGCCTACATGGTGTGAATGAAAGTAAACTTTGAAAAAATCTCTTATGAATGACTAACACTGCATGGTGCAGTTACCCAGCTTTTAAGTGTTTACTTAATTTGCAAACATAATTAAAACTTTCGATTTCTTCAGGAATCCTTATGAAGAAAAATATCGATTAATTCGGATTGGAAATCCAGCATTTTCCACAAGACTGTTGCCAGTCAGAGGAGCAGTTGAATGTTTATTTGAGATGGGTTTCCAAGAGGTGAGTATAATTAGTAATTTCTGGTGTCAAATCAGCTTACACACTGGAATTTCAAATTGGATACTTTTTTTCTGCTTTCCCTGTTGCAAGACACTAAATTTTAACCAGCTGCTGTTTTCTTTCAAACCGTGTTTGCAAATACCTGCAGTTAACCAACAGAAAATTTAGATGAGGCTACTTCAGAAATCTGGTGGAGACAGAGCTAACCTGATCTGTGATAAGATTAATTTTCTGCTGTTCTGGCACATTTCTAGTTTGCTGGATGGTCAAATACATATCCATGCTGGCACAAAGGAAATGGTGAGAAACAGGATGAAAGCCCATTCTCTTTATAGCAGCCCATTTATTAGATGGACCTCAGACCGCACCACCAGACAATAGTTTCCATATTCTAAATCTGTGTGTTTAAACTGCCATTTGGAAGGGCAGGGAGGGGGAAAAAGACCATTTTTTTTCAGCTCATTCACAGTGCAGGTGCACAAGTACTAGTGTTGTCATGACAGCAGTGGAGGGCAACCAACTAGTTGTCCAAGTAGTAGGAGGGTAGGACTTTTACGTATTTAAAGCAGTTATGAAGCTGTATCTTAAAATAGCCTTGAATGAGCCTTGATTCCGTTGCAGTCAAAAAGATGTATTTCGAAGATTGCTCTGTGTCCTAAAATGGTCCTTGTCTTGGTGGAACTTCAACTACCAAAGCTTGTTAAGCTAGAAGCAGCCTTTCTAATTCCAGGAGAGCTGGGGTGAAAAAAGCAACTCTTGTTTAATGGTGCAGAGTTCTGGCTTGAGCTTTGCTTTAATATGTCTGACGCCACACATCTGTATAGGTGCGTACGTTATGTTATTTAGGTCCAGCTGTCATGAGACCTCTGCCTTTTCTTCCAGTGGAGTTAATCACAGTAGTTGTCCTAATTTTAAAAACCCAGAAGTATACTGAAAGAAATGCTGACTGCAGAGGGACAAATGGTCTGTGGATGTATTCTGATGCTGGCACTCTGGAGATGACTTATAATGGTGTGTTTTTGCCAAGAGGTAGTCAATGTAGCTAGTGAAGCACTCAGGCAGTAATACATGGTCATTTTAAATGCATTATAAAGTGCCACTCTCACTTCCGTCAGAGCTTTAAGAGCGTATTTGCTCAGTCTCATCGTTACTGTGTCAGTTAAGGCTGGAACTCACAAACTCTCTGCAACTGCAATAACTAAAACTGTTCCTTCTTTTGTCTTTGCTTGGTGAGCCAACTTACTCAATTAAAAAATGAGAACACTTGTGTGTTGATACGTTCCATTTAGTTTTGTGGCAAGCCTAAGTGTTAAACAACTGTGACTACAGTGATAGGTGACCTAAGGTAACTGGATGAACAAATTACTCAATTTAATGACTAGAAGTACTGCAGCAGTAGAAACTGAAACTCTTAAACTCTGAATGTTTTACAATACTAATGTTTTGGTGATGTTTGGTATTTCTTAGAGTCATGGAATGTGTTAGGTTGGAAGGGACCTCTAAAGGTCATCTAGTCCAACCCCCCTACAATAAGCAGGGGACATCTCTAACTAGGTCAGGTTGCTCAGAGCCCCATCAAGCCTGAGCAGGAATGGGGCCTCTACCACCTCTCTGGGCAACCTGTTCCAGTGATTGACCTTCCTCATATTAAAGAACTTTTTCCTAACGTCCAACCTTTTCTAGCTTAAAGCCATTACCCCTTGTCCTGTCACTACAAACCCTTGTGAACAGATCTTCCCCTGCTGTCTTATAGGCCCCTTTCAGGTATTGAAAGGTTGATGGTTCTGCATGTTAAGTGCACTGATAATTTGCTTTTGTCATAATTACTGATCTTTTGTTATGCTGCCAGTAATCATGTTACAGTCAAAAATAGGAACCCAGAAATCAATCTGGGTACAGGTTTAAATGAGAATATTCCCTATCTGGAAAATAATAAAACCTGAAAGGTACCAGTATAGAAAAGAATTCCCAGCAGATGCTATTCCAGGGCCTTCTTTGCCCAGTAGTGGGTATCCTCCTGTGTTGCCTGGCATTTCACTGCTGTACTGTGAGAACTGAGCTTTTATTGTTCATTTCTGCTGCTGCTTTCTCTGCCAAACCATAGTTGCATTGTCCGTATGTGGCTCTGCAAAATAAATTACTTTAAAAAGCATGTTATTATGAGCCCTCTTTCTCTAGACTGACTGTGGGTTCTTGATCTAATAGCTGTAAGGGACCTAATCTGAAGGCTGAATCCTGCCGAGCCGTAGTGGGCCAGCTTCCAGTGAATGATACAGCTGGTTGCAATAGATACAAACCACTAACTGGTGTAGACCTGCATTAACTGCTGAATTAATTTGTCTGAATTTCAGGGAGAAACTCACCTGGTTTTCCCTAAGGAAGCTTCAATTGAGCAGCTACGTAAAATCAGAGACTTAATTGCTGGAAAGAGGAGTAGCAGACTGAATGAGCCAGATCAAACCCACACGTCAGGATCCTCTGAAACTGCGACCAGCACTCAGACAGTTGCACATCAGCCTGCAAGACCTGCTGACTCTGTTCTTGCCCCTGCCCATCAGCAACTAGAAACATCACTTGCGCGATCTCTCAAAACGGTAATTATAGCCTGAAAACTTTGTAGGTGCACAGATCTTGAATATCAAGATTCAAGAAGAGTTAACCGTTGGGATAGGTGTCTCAGAGAGGCTGTGTAACCTCCAAATGTGGGTGTTTTCAAGACCTGACTGGATAAAGCCTAGAGCAACTTGGTAGGAAGTTCTTGAGTGTTTTTGTGGGTTTTTTTTGTCTTTATGCAATTTAGACATGAAACATGCCATAACTAGAATATTAGGAAAAGAAATTTTGTTGAAGATGTCCATAAATGTTCTATTGATCAGGATGTCCTGGAAAAAAAAGCTGATTTGTATTGGAAGGGAACAACAAGGTGGGGGAACAAAGTGGCAGGAGGGAAGCTGTGGGAAGGGCTGTATACTATATTTTATATTGGAGAGCCAGCGAAAAAGCAGGAGCACAAACAATTTTTTTAACTGTTGGTGTCTCAGTTCATGAATTATGACTTCTGTGTAGCCTGTGAGGGCTTTATTTTTTTCACATGCTGTTGTTGTGAGAGCCAGGAATTTAGCCAGGCAAGGACTCATCTGTTAGTTGCTTTGGCTGTGGTTCCATTGTCCAAGTGGTCAAGTTCCTTATTGAGACAGGGAGGCAGAGTCTTTTCATCTGATATTACCGTGCCTGATGGGAGAAGACTCTTTTGAAAGAAGGTTAGAGGAATGCTTTGGTTTAAGTTTCTAAAGAATTTTTCTCCCTAGAACCAGTGTCACTTAGGTCTTAAAGTTGGTGTAAGATTAATCCTTCCAAAAGCTTTCTTCTCATATATCCTTAAACAGAGTTTTGTGTCTTCTAAATGATACTATCAGTATATTGTTGGATGCTGAACTGTGACATACTGTTTCTTCCCAAAACCTACCCAAGATCAGTGGAAGAGAAATGGCAAAACGTAGGTTAAAGTGATGGCTTCTGGGGAGAGAGAGCACTTGGTCATCCATCATCACCCATAACGTCTTTTGGGAAAGGAACTGTTATAGGCACTTGAATATTGAGCCATTTAATTATTTTAGCATGCCAGTATTTGCCTTTAAAATAGACTGGCTGGGTTTATTTCAAATTTTTTGTTGTTATTGTCTGATTCTTGGGTTTTACTCTTTCAGCCACTCCTGCAGCAGTGGTTGGAAGTGATTATGAAACCTCTAGAGTGACTTGCTGCAGTACTGGTCAGTACTGGAGGCCTTAAGTTGTGTTCTCTTGCAATGAGAAGAAAGTTGCAGATTCCAAGTTGATGCTGAATGTATTCTGAGGTTAATCCTTCTTATCTTTAGTTCTACTTCCCTGTCTTATGCTAGTTATCAGAGTTGTGGATCCATTTCTCTGCAACCGTTATTTTTTTCATGCTTTCCGTTCAACATGGTTGATGGAACCAGGCTTACTACAATTTAGACACACTGCTAATGCAGTGTTGGCACTCTACTAAAATGGTGTGTTCCAGCTGATCTCTTCACGGAATTGTACTCTCTGAGCCATCAGTTTTGGTCTGGGTTGATTGGAAGGAAGTCCATAAAATACTTTCTGGCTATGACTTGGCCATTTTGCTTACACAGCAACAGATGTTTTGTTTTTCAGTGAGTATACTGCAGAGGTATCACTGTGTTATTGTTGTATGCACTGCTGTCAGATGTCAGAGAGATTTACAGTGGCTTTTGTAGTGCCAGCATTTTTATTTCTTGCCTGTGCATTACACCTGTGATTCATGGGAGTCCGAGTAAGCATAGGGAAAAGCACAGGACTGTTCCTAAATGGCACTGTTTTAGGGACCTGACCTATCATTTCACCTCATCTGTGGCTGTTTGGTGTTTCTTATCATGAGATGATCTTGAGACTTAGAGAAAAGAAAGCTCTGGCTAGTCATTATTGTGGTGGATGGATTCTGATCCAACATCTATGAATAAGAAATAAGAATACAGCATTCATCGGTAACAGAGTTCTGCAAACTGGTACAGCAGTGTCCAGGAAAAGGAATGAATTACAGGGGGTTTTGTGGATTTCAGGTAAAAGGTGTCCAAAAGCAATGGGCATGGGAAGGGGAAGTAAGTAAAAAAACTTGACTGTCAGAGATGTCGTCTTCTCTTACCCCTGAATCAGGATACCATTTAGAATGCTCAAAGATTGCGAGTCTGGCTTTGCAATTTGGATGGTGGTGTCTGCAACTTTTATTGATATCTTTACAAATAAACATTTTGCCTGTAAAGAGGTAATATAATGCAACTGTGTGTATAGAACTGTGAGTGACTTGGTAAAATAGGAGGGCTTGGTTCTTCTGGTTTAAGATGGAAGTTTATAAATCATCTTGTGACTGAAAATCCTTTTGCAGGCTGCTTATATCTTGAAAACACTTCAAACAAAACTTGAGAGTCCTGTATTGTTGTATGAGAATCCTTCCATTCAGCAGAAAGCACTAGCTTCAATTCCCCTCCAGCAATTGAAAGGGAAGGCCCGGGAAAAGCTAGTACGAGCTACAAGACTGGACAAAGGTAATGTTACTGGATTATAATGTATATGAAACTGGAAATATTCTTTCAAACATCTGGATGATGCATATATATACTGTGCTTCAGGTGTGTGGATTCGGTCATAGGTCTGCAGGTTCCAAATGCCGTTTCTAAATTAGAATTACTTTTTCCTAATATTCAATTTTTTTAATCTTCTCTCTCTGGACTTCTGTGGGGTTTTGTATGTTTTTGTCTTTTTTTCCTTTTTTGCAATCCATCCTTTACTGCTTTGACATAGAAATGTTGAACTCTTAATTTCTGAATTAGTAGTAAGCAATGCTAGAGAAACAACAGTACGTTTTCAGCCCATTTATATTCCTTGCATCTAGCGTGAAGTAGCTACAGCAAGGGAAAGGGAGCTTCTTGTTTGAGTAGTTGTTTTGAAATTGTCAAGAGTGCCATTTTCCCATACGTACTACAATTCCAAATTCAGAATAAAATTCCAAAATGATCCTTTTTCAACTGATATTGTTGATGAGATTTTGCATGAGACCTTTCCAAGACACAACCTGATACAAAGAATTGCCTTTCTTGCTAATGCTTAGATGAATGGGGTTGTTCATGTGTCATCCTCTTGGAGTAGAAGTGAAATATAGGCATAAATACTCATGGCATCAATGGCTGAAATTTATATTTTCTTAATAAATGCAAATTTGTTTTGAATGTACAAAGTCTTTTTCAGTCAAAAATGACATAATTCTACTTGCAAGTGACGGTTTTAGATTTGTTTCAGCAACATAGTAAAATTTTACTTGTGTGAGAGAAATGCTCAGAAAAAAATATGCTTCATATTTAAACCAAAAAAAAATTTCTTTCACTGCATATCTTTGATAGAATACTGCTTGAAGCAGTTCTGCTAACTTCCTGGGAGTGCTATTGATTTGCCAACCAAAAATAAGCTCTTCACATCATTTTTATAAATGACTTTCTGATGTATCATACAACCACGCATTAATATGTAATTGTGCCTTTGGCATTAGGGAACTCTTGGACACTGTGTTTCTTAGTATTTTTTCTTCTTTTTATAAAGCTATGCTGGGAAATAGGAAACCATGTAAACAAGTACAAAACAGCCTAGGACAATGCAATGGGGGAAAAGAGACTTAGCAGTAATAAATGGCAACTATTTAAATTCTTTGAAAAAGGCAAATAAGGACAAGCCTACCTCTAGGACTTTGCTCTAATTCTGCAGTGCACATTACTAAAAAGGGAAAGGGAGGAGGAGGGTGGTGGTTCCAGGTGCTTCTTCCCAAGCCATCAAGCTGATCTCTCTTCAAAATGGCTTCCAGACCTTGACTTAGATCCAGATAAAAAGGAAGGGATGGAACTACACTGTTTTGGATTCTGACAGTTTGAAAGCATTTTTAAAGAGCTTTCTAGAAACATTCTTTTGGGAGTGGGCAGTGTATGGGATGTATGGGTAGCTGGCCCTTTCTGTTGATTAGGTTTGCCTGTATCACTGTATTAAGACTGTCACCTGTGGGGATAACTGCTTTAGTCCTGGGAGACACTTGTTTTTAGGACTTCCCTAACAATACATAATAGGCATTTTTGATTCATAGATCACAGTCATTTGATTCGAAGTACAGGTTCTTTTTTTCTACTGTTGCCCTTGACCACTTCCCTTTAGAAGGATGGATTGTGCAGTCAAAAATAGCTGCATGTCACAGCCAACCGTTTTCTGTTCAAATAAATCTGCATTCATCATTCTTTCCATGCAATGTTTTCATGAAGGATTTATTTTGCAAGCCAAGAGAAGAATACTCATATGTTAGCAGTCATATTTTCACAGATGGGTTCTGGTTTGTATGTTGATATCCAGGAAAAGAGAATATGGCCTGTGCTCAAAATCTTCTCATTCAGTTTGTAGCAGAAAGTTGAATATACAAGCATATCCATTTTGTAAGCAGTACCACCTTGCCTGAGGGTTTCAGCACAAATGTTTTTTCACATATAAGAAGTAAAAATAGAAATTTTACTACAGTGAAAAGTCAGATTTTTTTTTTTTTTTTGCTTTAACAGATGGTCTTTTTTCATATGCTTCATGGTCTTGGCAATGTGTTTAGTAGAGTTAGGGCCCCTCCAAGAGTTTTTTGCACCAAAGACTACTTCAGCTTCAGAGGAAGATATGAATTGAGCTTAAATAAGCAAAACATACATCTTATCTAGTTTTTCTTCACCATACTGACAAAGGAGCTAGTGCACAACTTTGTAACTTCTTTAAATAGCATTTTTATACATTATTTTTGTATCTTCATATTGATTAGTCCGACCTGTCTGCACTGTGACTACAAGCAAACTATAGTATGTAAAATAACCAAGTATTAATATTGATAATTGCAGTTGGGCCTAGATGATGGAGTTCATAGGAGAGCTTATTTCAATGTTTATGAGTCTGAGAAGGAAGAGTATCTCTCTGGGCATTAGAGCAGAATATACCTTTCCAGACTAAAGAGTTAGAAGGGATGGGTCTTTTTTGGAAGACTGGATTTTTAAACTTATTAATAAGGTAAAGTGGGGTTATTTCGGGGTGGCAGAATAGCAACACTGTCCAAGTAGATTCTAAAGCCTATTGTGAACACAGGAAAATGAACCAGCAGAGTCTGATGGTCTACTGTGGTGAGATTGACTAGAGTAGAAGAATAAAGACATCCTGTGTCTAGCTTGGGTAAGCTGACAAAGGTGTTTATCTGCTGAATTTATTAAAAAACCTCAAGTTGTTCACAGGGTGTATGTATGTGTTGTACGATGATTAAGCTCTGTTTTTAGAAAGTTTGTTCATATTACATCTGGTTGTCCAGACTGCTGCCAGTATCTGGTTCTTTAGAATTATGAAATTAAAGCAATTGTTATTCCTGGTTTCATAGCTAAGACTAGGGAAATATTTAGAGAATCAGGGAGTCATTTAGTTGAAATGGATGATGTTGAAGGTCTTTTCCCAACAGTAAACCTAGCACTGCCAAGTCCACCACTAAACCATGTCACTAAGTGTCACATCTGCACATCTTTGAAATACCTCCAGGGGTGGCAACTCAGCCACTTCCCTGTGCACTCTGTTCCAGCACCTCAAAACCCTTTCAGTTAAATTTTTCCTAATGTCCAACCTAAACCTCCCCTGGCGCAACTTGAGGTCATTTCCTCTTGTCCTTTCACTTGTTACTTGGCTTGGGAGACAAGACCAATCTCCACCTCACTACAACCTTCTTTCAGGTAGTTAGAGCAATATGGTCTCCCCTGAGCCTCCTTTTCTCCACGCTAAGCAACTCCCCTTCCCTCATCCATTGCTCATAAGACTTCTGCTCTAGATCCCTCACCAGCTTTGTTGCCCTCCTTTGGACATGCTCCAGCACCTCAATGTCCTTCTTGTAGTGAGGGACCCAAAACTGAACCCAGTATTTGAGGTGCAGCCTCACCAGTGCCAAATACCAGGGGACAATAATTTCCCTAGCCCTGCTGGCTACACTGTTCTTGACACAGGCCAGGATGCCATTGGCCTTCTTGGCCACCTGGGCGCACTGCTGGCTCATATTCAGCCAGCTGTTGACCAGTACCCCTAGGTCCCTTTCTGCTGGGCAGCTTCCCAGCTACTCTTCCCTAGGCCTGTAGCGTTGCATGGCATGGTTATGACCCAAGTGCAGGACCTGGTACTTGGCCTTGTTGAATCTTATACCGTTGGCCTCAGCCCAGCAATCCTCAATCCAGCCTGGCCAGGTTCCTCTGTAGAGCCTCCGTACCTTCAAGCAGATCAACACTCCCACCTAACTTGGTGTTGTCTGCAAACTTATTGAGCATGCCCTTGTTCCACCTCATCCAGACTGTTGATAAAGATATGAAAGAGAACAGGCCTCAATACTGAGCCCTGGGGAAGACCAGTTGTGACCAGCTACCAACTGGATTTAACTCCATTCACCACAACTCTTTGGGCCTGGCTATCCAGACAATTTTCTATCCAGCAAAGCGTACACCTGCCCAAGCCATGAGCAGCTGGTTTCTCCAGGAGAATGCTGTGGGAAATGGTATCAAAGGCTTTACTAAAGTTGAGGATGTTTTCTAAACAACATCCACAGCCTTTCTCTTAATCCACTAAGCAGGTCACCTTGAGATCAAGTTAATCAAGCAAGACCTGTCTTTCATAAACCCATGCTGACTGGGCCTGATTGCCTGGTTGTCCTGTATATGCTGTGTGATGGCACTCAAGATGATCTGCTTCATAACCTTCCCCAGCACCAAGGTCAGACTGACAGGCCTGCAGTTTCCCATATCTTCCTTCTGGTCCTTCTTGTAAATGGGCATTGCATTTGCTAACCTCCAATGAACCTTCCTGGATAGCCAGGACTGCTGATAAACGATGGAAAGAGACTTGGTGAGCACTTAAGCCAGCTCCCTCAGTACTCCAGATCCCATCTGGCCCCATAGTCTTTCATGCATCTGAGTGGTGTAGTAGGACACTGACCATTTCTTCTTGGATTACGGAGGAGTCATTCTGCTCTTCATCCTTGTCTTCTAGCTCAGGGCACTTGGAGAACAACTGGTCTTACTATTAAAGGCAGGCAAAGGAGGCATTCAGTACCCTCAGCCTTTTCTTTATCCTTGGCTACTATGTTTCCCCCAGCATCCAACAGAGGGTGGAGATTCTCCTTAGTTCTCTTTTCATTGCTAATATATTTATAGAAACGTTTTTATTGTCTTTTAGAGCAGTAACCAAATGAAGTCCTATTTGGGCTTTGGCCCTTCTAATATACTCCCTGTATAACCATGACATCCTTGCTGTCCTCCTGAGTTGCTTGCCCCTTCTTCTAAAGGTCATAAACTCTCCTTTTTTTCCTGAGTTCCAGCCAAAGCTCTGTTTAGTCAGGCCAGTTGTTTTCCATGATGGCTCATCTTTTGGCACATAAGGATGGCCTGCTCCTGTGCGAGCTCCTTCTTGAAGAATGTCAAACCTTCCTGGACTTCTTTGCCTTCAGGACTGCCTCCTAAGGGACTCTGTCAACCAGTCTCCCAAACTGGCCAAAGTCTGCCCTCCAGAAGTCTAAGTTAGCAGTTCTGCTGACCCCCCTCCTTACTTCTCTGATAATCAAAACCTCTTCTCATTCTGTGGTCGCTATGCCCAAGACAGCCTCCAGCCATCACATCACCCACAAGTTCTCTGTTTGCAAACAGCAGGTCCAGCAGGGAGCCTTCCCTAGTTGGGTAACTCACCAGCTATGTCAGGAATTTATCTTCCACATGTTCCAGCAATCTCCTAGACTGTTTTCTCTCTGCTGGAAACAAGAGCAGAAAAAGAATTAGCACTGTCTTCCAAAGCCCTGGCAGAATATTAGGGACATGAGGAAATTCACCAGGCTTCACTGTATCTCTGACTTGTTTTTCTGAGCAATTTCTTATTCTCACTCTAGCTGTGGTTTTTAGGAGTGCAATTTTTTGTTCTTTATGTATACAGTTTGACATTATTCAGTCTTGAGGATTCTCTTTTTGGTGTGTGCCGAAGTAACATGTGAAGACTTTTTATAATGAAACTTTTAAAATATAATAAAGACTCAGAGATGGTGGTTTATGTGGATACTGCAAAGGCCAACTAAATTATTTTTCTGTTGACCTAACTGGTGTTGTGTAAATTTTACAGATGCACATGTGAATGAAGAGGACTTCTTATTGTTGGAGCTCCTGGATTGGTTTAAGAATGACTTTTTTCATTGGGTAAATAATCTTCCATGCAGCAGGTGTGGTGGGCAGACAGAGCATAAAGGTGACTACCTGTTGCCTACTGATGATGATCGAAGGTGGAATGCCAGTCGAGTGGAAAATCATTACTGTAACCAGTGTCAGTTCTGTAACAGATTCCCCAGGTGAGCATACAAAGGTTTGCTTTGTCTTTTCTCTTATCTTTCAAGAAACAGCTTTGCATTTGTGTGTTTAGTGAACAAGTGATAAGCTGTTGGTTGAAAGATTAGAGGAGCTGTTTTAAGTAACATGATAGGATGGTTGATGAACCAGAAATTGCTCTGTAAGATTGGAGATTTTTGAAAACAATATATTGCTTTCTTTTACCTGGCCTTGTTCTGAATACTTGTCTGATTTTCTTATTTTTTGTGTGTGTTAATTTGGCAAATTACGTCTTCTAAATGAACTACATTTAATATTGACATAGTACGTAGGTAGATTTTCGTTGTTTCAGGGAAAACCTGCACTTCTATGGGAAATCACAAAGGGTAACGCATGCCTTTTGCAGAGTATATAGCAAAAGAGCAGATGCCCATTGTTTTGATACTTTTGCTAACTATCAAAATGACCAGGGTACAAAACCGGTATTTTAAAGATGAAGTCTAAGTCAATTTTTTAAACGAAAAAAAAAAGCAGATTCATTTCAGTGCTGCTACAAATGTGATAGAGTCATGTGAGTCAAAATAAAAGTAGTGTTCTGCTCACGCTTGTTTTGTGCAGTACAGCAATCATTTCCATTATCTTCTGTCAAGTTATTCTGGTTTTGGTTTGTTTTTCTCCTGTAGGTATAACGACCCTGAAAAACTTCTGGAAACCAGACGTGGACGCTGTGGAGAGTGGGCTAACTGTTTTACGCTGTGTTGCAGAGCTGTAGGGTTTGAAGCTAGATACGTCTGGGACTGTACAGGTATCAGTATTGTAGAATATTATAATGTTAATGCAAACCTGTGCAAATTGAGGTTATATATTTTGTGGTTCTTGGATTGTATTAGCCACCAGGCAGCATATAGAGTTATGCAGTTCAGCTAACAAAGACAATATAAATATGATTTCCTGTCTTGCCTGATGAGATGAAATATAGTTCTGCAAGTAAGGTTAGATGATCGACATCAGAATGATAGAGTCTTTAGTTGAATCTAAGAGACTAAGATCCTAAGATCATAGAAGAAAGAGAAAGCATTGGTAACTTTTCTGAATGGAGATGAAGGAATAGGTGGAAGAACACTTTCTGTTCATTTAATAAATCAGGAAAAGCTACAATATTCTATAACATTAGAAGAGAGGATTTGTCCTTATAATTTGTTGTTTATTCTTGACCTTTGTTATATAGATCATGTGTGGACTGAAGTATATTCTTCATCTCAGAAAAGATGGCTTCACTGTGATCCCTGTGAAAATGTCTGTGATAAACCTCTTCTCTATGAAACTGGGTGGGGAAAGAAGCTCTCCTACATAATTGCATTTTCTAAAGATGAGGTAGGAGTAATGGTGCTAATAATAAACATACTCACCCCGGGGCAGGTGTATGATGTATTCCATCTTGGAGTGACTTCCAGAATTACTATAGAAAAACACTTTGCTTAGCTAGCCTCTTTAAACAGAGCAAGGTACATGGGAAATTTTGGGTGCTTTATTTTCTTTTTCAACTTGTGCTTGAGGTTGTTGACATCACCTGGAGATACAGCTGTAGACATGAAGAAGTACTATCTAGAAGGACAGCACTCAGTGAAGCTACGCTACGTGAAACAATTAATGCACTAAATAGAAAGGTATGTAGCTTTTCTTCACTTTATTTCTTTAAGTGAAACACAAGTGTCCTTCCAGACTGTGAAGTCCTTGAACAAAGGAATGCATTTGGTACCCTGATAGGAATGTCCGTGCACTATGGAATATAAAATGCTGCTAACTATACAGACCTCATTTTACACTGAATATGTAAGTATCAGTCACAGTGCTGAATTTAGGTGAAATAAGATGAAGAATGGTATGTAAGAGGATTGCCATATTTTCTCTGACATAGTCAAATGTGTGTGTCTGTATACATATAAAGTATACCGTGTATATATATTTCTCTTCTTGATGGCTTTAGAGTGGACTTGTGCGTCAGCGGATGTTGGGGGTAAACTACAACTTTTTTGTAAGTGTGTGGACTCCTTGAGGGTGGCTGAGCATTTTCTATATCAATACATTTTCAACTTAAAAACAATAGTATTTATAGCTATGGGAAACGTAGGCCTAATTTGTTTTCCATGACTCTTTACAAGCTATAGGAAGTGGGAGGAATGGTTCACAGGCTGTTTCCAAGACTTTAAAGAAGTGTTGATACCATCAGCAGAGCTTTGGCTGAGAGCCTCATATACTGTTCATGCTTGATGTCCCCAAAACACACAGAGCCATTTGCACCTGCATGTCAGTCACAGAACCTGAGTGCGCTCAGCACCTCTCTACTAAGCTTTTTCCGATCCCTACTTGGGACAGAATGAACTTTTTTTCGCTCAATATACTAGAATGCGCCTTTCCAGGGCTGATTCCTGGGCATAGATACTTTAGTTCCAGTGACAGTAGAAGATAATAAACAGATTAATAAATAGATTAAGGGGTTTTTAGAGGCCTGGTAGCTTGAGGATTGTATCCGCACAATAAGAGTGTGAAGAATTGAGCTGAACTCATGTTTGAGGCCAGTGCTTGAAATAATTTTGCCAGTAATGAAGAAGTAGTCACTTAGAGTGGAGCACTGAGAAGGCTGGCCCAGAGCAGCAAAATAAGAGGAAGTAAGGGATCAGAAATGCAAGTTGAGGAATGCATGCATTTTGCGCAGGTCTGCAGGAATTTAACGGCATCCTCTCCAAGTGTTGAACCCTTGCTGGCTACAAAACTGGTTTTAGGGCCCTTGCTCCTGATGTACTAGTGATAGAAACCAGACTCATGGGTTGGCTTTCCTGACCTCCATTTCACCTCAGTGATGGCACCGTAGGATCATGCTCCTTTTCATAGAATCATAGAATGGCCTAGGTTGGAAGGGACCTTAGAGAGCATTTAATCCAACCTCCCTGTCATGGGCAGGGACGCCCCTCAACTAGATCAGGCTACTCAAGGCTCTGTCCAACCTGGCCTTGAACACCTCCAGGAGAACACCTCACTTTCAGAATTCAATAGAACTCCAGTAAAACAAGGCATTGCCATGTCTAACAGGTAGTGCCACACGTTGGCCTGTCTCTTAGTACTTTCCACCTACTTCATAGGACTGTGCAGCTCATGCGCTGACATGAGCACTTTGCAAACAGAAAGAACACGCGTTCTGGTCGTGTTTGAAATGAAAACATTTAAAACTGGGTACAGGGAAGAAAGTTATACATGTGCTTCCAAGACACTCCTGTATTTCTCCTGTCTTTCTTTTTCTACGCATAGAATATGCTAGCCCTTTCTTCTCCGTGCTGCACACTTTCTCTACTGCTTGCCAGTATTATTAAAGCTGTCTTGTGTCTTTTATTAGGACACCTTTGTTAATCTTATTAATGATACCTGTTATTCTGAGGAACAACTTGCTTTCCCTTTCTACAAGTTGAATGATGCTCACTCTCCCCTCCTCCCACACATACTTCCTTTTTCCTAGTACCTGTTCTGAATGTTTGATTTATTTAATTTATTAAATTGGCAATAAATTTAACCCCTGTAAGTAACTGTTCTTACTCTCTTTCTCTTTTGTCCGTTATGGTTGGAATTAGATTTCAGGAATTTAGAGACAGTTTGTCATTGGATTGCTAAAAACAGGTTGGTTTTTGTTTTCCTACATTTGTCCTAGTCAAAGGGTTTTTCCTAAAGTCCATGCTAAGATGACAATGCAGTGGGAATCAAGGGGCCGTTAAAAAGTTGCTGTCTGAGGATCTCCATGTTTGGCAGATAACGGACATAGGCAGAGGCCTCCATTCACTTTCCCTTTTCCTGTGATCTCCTAGAGACTGGTTTCATGCTAGGAGGGATTATAGTCTTGGCATCTTTTGATGCAGAGCTCCAACACTGCATCTTTCAAGGTCAATTCTTCTAAGTTACAACTAAAGAGAAGCATGGTATGCAGTATACATTTATTATCTGTACTGCAGTGTTAGTGAAAATGGAATCTGAGAGGTCATTATTGTTCTTTCTTGCATAAAGAGCAGCAGCTGTGCCATTATTTCTCTGCATGTCTGTCTGTTTAGTGGTCAAGCAGAAAGGCTGTTGAGTGATTCACTGTTACTGCAGCCTCTTCTGCATTTAATTTAATCAATTTAGTAAGTGTTCTACTTCTCAGAAATACTACGTATTTTATTTGGGTGAAGCATTCCTAACTGGTTGTGTAGCCTCTGTATTATCAACCATGGGATGTTGTTCGGTAATACCATGTTAATAGTACCAACGGTACCACACCCTGACTACAAAGGTTTTTCTTCACCTACTTTGTATGGGCAGTGCCCTGTTTCCGTCCATTGTGTGTTACCCCTATACAAAGCCGGGAGAGGACCCTGAACTTCCCACTGCTGTCATTGGAAATCAGATGGTGGGGCAGGGAAATAATTTTTTTTATGTGCTTCAGGCCCAGTTTTTCAGAGGTGACTGTGAATGGTTATAGCTACAGCCAAGTCAGCTCTTAAAGGAAAATTAGTAATTTAGGTTGAATTGCAACCATTTCATGGTGATTGATGTGAGATGAACCAGTGTTCCTTGTTTAAAGGTTTAAAATTCACTTTCTGCCCTCAAATTATCTGTTGCTTACCCAGCAGTGGGTCCACTTAAATCACAGGTTACTGGTCTCCTGAAAGTGGAGTGTCCTTCAGGAAGTATCAACAGTGTAACGTGCATGTGATGCAGAACTGATGTAAAGCAGCAGTTCACAGTCCCTCTTCTGTCCTATTCCCTTTGTCTGCCAAAGAAGGGTGAGGCCTGAGCATGTATGTAGAGGGTAATACCTGAAGAAAAAACAAAAGCAGGAAGTTTGAGCCATGGCAGTTGATAATAAAGTTCTTGGAATCCATTTCAGTACATGGATGCTATTGATGGTAATGTCATTTATAGGAAATGTCATTACAGGTTTTCCCAGCCCAGGCAGTGTTGATCTCTGCAGAGTGTAAGCGTTGTGCACGTCTTACGTGCTGCCAGCAAGAGTCTGCTGGGTTCGGGGAGATGGAAAGAATTAGCGTACTTCCATATTATACATAAAAGAGGCCTGTCTTCTGAAGCACGCTTTTTGTCTTGAAGCGCTATTCTGTAACAGGTTTTTCCGGATGCTGTTACACAGCTGCAGTGCAAGGGCAACCAGTTCTCAGTGTGGTATTGCTAATTTCAGCGGTGATAACCCCTGATAATGGGTTTTCCACATCAAAGTGGCTTGAAGAAAATTGTAGATTGGTGTTGCTAACTTAGAGTAAGCCATGTCAAACTTCTCTGAGCTAGAGTAATTTCTGGAGTACTGCATGTGAATATCCAAAGTGCCCAGGCTGGTGTTTCATGAGGAACTGCTGGAGTCACTGCTTGTCATCTGTCAACACAAGTAGAGGTGTATTGCCCCCTCGCTGTTTTAGAATTGGTGTTTGGCAGCTGGAATTTATTTAGCTGGACTTGTTTCTCATCATTTCTCTGTATCGGCTTTCTTTTATTCGGTTCCACCTTGTTGTCTGAAACAAAAACTCTTCAAATGCCTCTTCTGATCCCTAACAGCAAAACTTTCTGGGGTCAGGATTGCTTTTGAGATAATTGGAATACTTATTCGCCTGAAGTTTCAGGCCCTAGTGGGCTGAGTGGGCATGCCTTGGACCATCTCCAAAGCAGAAAAAAAAAAAAAAGATGTGTAATTATTTGCATACTCAATGTTGAACTTAAGTTTCCAACCCTGTGTGGGTGTATCCACAGTTAAGGAAAAAGACTTCACATATCTATTCTGTGTATTTGACATGAAAGTCATGGAGACAAAACCCCAGCCTCTCAATGAATTTTTTTAAAGTTGTGTACCAAAAACACGCCTATGGTTTTATTCATTTGGGCAAAGAAAGCATGTTAGTAATCCTTTCTCTTTTTCCCTAATTTACCTGGGAGTATAGGTGATAGTTTTTCTCAGTTTTCTGATATCTGCAAAAATAGGAATGTCATAATTTGTTTATGAGAGAGTTACTCACCATGAAATAACTCTTTCAGAGACCACCTGAATCTTTTGTTTGGCCTTAATCACAAAACCAAGACTGTTGCCAACCAAATCACTCCACCATAGAGAAGAAAAGTTTGACCCAAAAATTGTGTTTTCTTTCTCTTTCCCCCAAATAATATTAAGAACAGCTATGGTACAGAATACATATTAATAGCTATAAAATATGCCATGGAAGCAAGCAAATGTGTAACAAACATAGCACAGATTTTTTTTTTTCAAAAAGAAATCCACATAGTGCATGCAAGTTCACAGAAAAAGCACCATGCAGTTATGACTGATTTATATTTGCACGTGTGCTGTAACAGTCAGTCTAGACTTTAAATGTTAGTCTGTTTTTTCAATTCTTTGTTTTTTCCAGTTCATGTCACTCTAGAGCAGAACTACCAATACCACTTTTCCGAATTTCTTTTTCTGTAATGTATTTTCAGAGACAACGATCTTTGTCAGAAAATAGAAGAAGAGAGCTCTTGGAAAGAACAATTGTGGAGCTTGTTGAATTTATTTCTCCTAAAACACCTAAACCTGGAGAATATGGTGGAAGAACATCAGGTTCAATGGCTTGGCGAATAGCCAGAGGTGAAATTGGTCCAGAGGTATGTAACTTTTGCACTAGTGAACATCTTAGATGTAGCTAGCTAGAGGTTCTATGATTATGGTCTGCAGAGGAATAGCACTTTATAGTAGGTTTCTGCTTTGGTGAAACTCCTAAGAGCAATGACAAATCTTAAAATAAAAAAAAAAAGTAATACTGTGAAGTTAAGTTTATGCTTCAAGTTTTTTGAAGTTGATTTGTGAACTGTCGTATACAAGCACCTGTATATGATAGTCACAGAATTACATTTGCTATTCAAAATAACCATTTACACATTGATTGTACAAGAAATATGCTCAGCATTAAAGGTTTCTATTCCTAACATGTTAATCTCTTACTTAAATGTGCTAATTTTATGTTCTTTTGCTAATAATTTACTTTTAAAAGTAATTATATGAATATTTTAAAAACAAAAGTACTGCCCTCCTCTGGAAAAGGTGCAGATCTATTGTAGGAAATTAGTTTTAAAATTTTGTTCTGCAGAAATGTCTTTGTCCATTACCTTTTCCTGAAAATTACTTTTTTTTTTCAGTTAGCGGCAAAACTGAAGTGAGAAACTATGGCATGCTGTTTAAAAGTAACATAGTCTTACTGAAATGTATTGGGGAATGAAGGTGCTTGTATTTCTTTGCCTTTTTTTTCAGAAAAGCAGAGAAGTACTTTTTATTCCCTCTGAAAAAGAGAAGGCATCTAAACTCTTCCACCTCATCTACAATATAGTAGAAGATACCTATACACGGATTTCCAATAATAATGAAAAAATAAGTGGCTGGGAGACAGGTGTTTGGAAGGCAGAGTCTATTTGGAGGAAGGTTGAAACAGGTTGGAAAATGGTAAGGATAACAATTATTAAAAGTGTGAAATTTACTATAAAAGTATGGTAACTCCGAGCAAAATAGAAAACCCTTGCCAATGTTTGGCATCAGAACCTCTCTTGGTGCCCATAGAATTTAGCTAATGTTAGTAAGTATTACTGTTAAACTTCAGGTAAGATTGCCAGGTGATTTAAGAAATTGAAAATAAATTCAGCTTAAATTTCAGAAAGGATGAGTGAATTCTCTGCAGATAGGTAATATCTTTGCTAAAGCACCAAATTTTAGAAAATGGCTTCCTCCTTAGACTTTTGGGCAAGTGCACAAGTAACTGTTTTATTGAAAATCAGTACTTCTCTCAAAAAAACCCATTTGTTTTATTTTGGAGAATGTGGTAGTTTAGAGAAGCTGTGGCGGGTCCTTGCGGTAGCTGAGCCACGTGGCTGCTGCCACTGCCCCCCCCCATCCCCGCTGCGGGCCACGGACAGAGAAAGAAAAGAGAGTTTTAAAATGCCTTTTTGGGTTGAGATAAGGAAGGTTTAATACAGAAACACGTAAGAAGCAATTGCAGTTACAAAAGCAATAACAACAGTAAGAAGGAAGCAATACACAGAAATAAGCAATACCGGGGACAAAGGGAGCGGCGCGATCACGCACCCAGAGCATCCTGCAGAACCCAGAACTGGCCCCGAGACATGATGTCAGCATGGTATAGAACAGCCTGGCTGCACCAAATCAACCCTGTCCTGGCCGAACCAGGACAGAGAATAACTTTATAGTGTATCATATCTCTTTGATACACAACTGAAGGAAGAAATTGTCATCTTAAATATTACAATTCCATCTTCAGGAAAGCAAAAACCTTTCAGTCATCCAGATTATTTTATACTCTGCCTGGAATCCTTCCCATCGCTCAGGACTCTGAGCAGTAGAAGAGTCATATGCTCTAAATCTTAAGAAAAGAACTGATGCCTGCAAGATGGAAAGGGGTCGTTTACCAGCAAAAAACTTTTCCCACAGCAGCTGCTAGATGTGGAATGGAGCGTTCCTGTCAGGGGCTACAACACATTATTGCTTTGTTCCCCTTTCTGAAAGGGGTCTGAAAGGTGTCTGGCCAAACATTATTCTAGCTTAAGCAGTGGTTTGCTTCCCATTGATGACAAATGGAGCTAAGTATATAATTGTGTTTTGAGATTTTCTGTGCTGCGTCTATACATAACTGACATGTAAAATGCAATAGAGGAATAGCTTGGAGAGGTTGTTCTACATAGAAGAAAAAAGGGAAGAAACTGGAGAATAATAAAAAATGTTACAACATGGTAGGCCAATAGGAAAAGAGAAGTAACAAAAACTCAGAATGAGGGACATCTGTTCTCTGCTTCCCTACGATATGCTAAAAATGTGATAGCACATTATATCTTCAAGTCTCCAATGATCAGTTATCATCACTTTTGTAAGAAACATACTGTCTTTGCACTGAAACCAATTACAAGTCTCCCATCCTGCTCAGCTCTACTAACCAGATGAAACAGAGAGGAACCAGTCTATAAGATCGGGCAAAAAGACTTTTACCCTTGTATTCAATAGCACTTCAGTTTTTCTAGAGAAAGGATGGGAGGATGGCCTTGAGAAATTAGGAGCTACCAATCCAGGTAAATCTCAGAATTGTGGGTAAGACACGTTAGTTCTACAGGAATAGCAGAAAGTCTGTGTGTGAATCTAAAATGACTTTTTGCTGGGGGTTGTTTATGGGAGACAGCTGAGGGAAAGGTTGTTTGGGGTTTGCCTTTTCTTTTTGTAAGGTACCAGTTTGGAGTTTGATTTAGCAGCTGTCCAAGAAACCTACCAGCTGAAGGAGCCTTCACAGAAATATTTTGTTTATCATTTAGTGTGTGATGAATGAAAAGGAATTTAAATATAAAAGCCACGGTAAAGGTAACTATGTGCATTAGCCCAGGAGTAACAGAAAAGCACCATCAGTTACATATTCTGTCTTTGCACTGTTGTTGATCAAAATGATTCAGATAGATGATCACGTTTCCCAATCTGGTAATAACCATCTCCATTGTATTTCTGTATTTTCTTGCTATCCCATGTCACTTGACTTTATGGTATTCAATTCAGTCAGGTACAAAACACAGGTTACCCAGAGACAGCTTGAATCCAGGGCTTAAAAAAGCAGACCACAGTAGGTGATAATGAGAATGTAAGAACTTGTAGATAAGAAATTCATGGGTTTCTAAAAGAAGAGAATTTGAATGAGTCTTTTTTCCCCTGAATTCAGACTTTTGTTCAAATAATCTTGGAAAAAGACTATCCAGGTGTGAAAGTTAGAGGACAGTCAGAAAGACATAAAAGGGAACTTCAACTTCTGTTTTCCTGATTAAATGCTTGGAATTTAAAATGAAAGATGAGACAGGCTAATGTTTTTTGGTTTATCCCTAGAAGCTTGTGTTTAGTGCACCTCAACCAAATAGTAATTAATGGGAGTGTTTTGGCTTCCTTACTCAAATACAGCAATTCAGTAGGAATCTGATCAAGGGAAATATCTTGCTAGAACTAGCTGAGGTAGTTAAAAAAATTGTGCGGAGATCAGTGTTTTGTAATGAACATTAAGTTTATATTCACATGAAAGCAGGTTAAATTGTTACATTTTCATAAGTGATTTTCTGTGTAACACCTCACACATTTAGGGTTTTTCAGCTTTCTTAAACATGAGAATTGATGGTTTTATGCCTGGTGCATAATAACACTAAAATTCTGGTTTATAGTCTGTCAGTGACATTTTTATATTAGGGTGGGATCTTTAGTGAAACATACTACTGTGGTTTATGATCTTTTTTTCAGGGTTGTTCTTTCCAGATTAAAAACTGAATTGCTGTATAAGTCTATTCAGTATGACATTAATCAGAAGCCTGGATATGACACAATTTTGGTAAATTTCCTTAATTCTGAAAGGATCATAGCTCTTTTGACTCTTTAATGGCTGGCTTATAGTAGATGCTAGACTTAAAAGGGCCATCAGACACTTACTACAAAATTCTCCTGAGGGTTCATAGTAAATTTAATGAATGTTAACATATGAGTTCAACCAGGTGAAGTTTACAGCAGCATTGGGACTACGTTAAATTATTCAGATCTCTAACCATTTGAACAATGTTAATACAGGATTTATATATGCCTAGCATGTGTGATTTTCTCTAACCCAGACATGTCAAGCCCTGGAAGTGATGTGCAGCCACCTCTGAAAAATCTAAAGTACTGATTGCAGAGTTTTCATCGTCAGCAATACTGAACAACCAGAATAAACAACCGAAGTGTGTGGGCCTGTGCATTGATATAAAAAACAGAAGTCTGCTTTTTTTTGTTTTTAAATAATGAACTTGGGTATTTTTGCAGCTTAAACTTTACCAAGCACGTTGAAATAGGTTAGTGTTCTCTAGTGAAGGACTATGAACACGTACAACTGCCTGACTGTGGAATAGACTTAAGGATTCAGAATGAGAGTATGTACAAAATTTTACAATGTACAGTGTTAAAAGGTTCAGAAGCTTGATAAAGAATGAAAGTGTATTGTCTTAAGATTTTGTGTCCTTGTTGCAGCTATTAATTAGTTGTGTGTTGGTCATCTCAGTCTTTGGCATACTGACTATGTCTTCTTTCCATTTAGGTTTATTTAGCCCGAAAAGAAGGGTCATCCTCTGCCTCCATCAGCTGGAAGTTTGAGTGCAAGTCAGTTGGTCTGAAAATAGATAACATTTCAGTTAGGGCAAGCAGCCAGACATTTCAGAGTGGACAAATAAAGTGGAGACTTTGCTCTCCTGCAGCAGAAATTGCTCTGATAGGAGGTAAGTGTTTAATTTAAATAATGAATTATATCATGCAGCAAAGGTGTACCTGGAAATAAATAGTTTAAATGGAGAGAGCACTGTGCAAATACCAAAAATGAAATGCAAATGCATTTTGATGTTTTCAACTCAGTCTTTCTTAGCAAGGTCCAGAAAATACTGTGTATTTAATGAGAAATGGTACCAGTTTTATTAATATACGCAACCCTACCTGCAACAGAGCAGGTTTAGCAAGCTGAAACACAGAGAGGATACAAGACACTTGTGGGCTTTACTGGGAAGGATAGATGCTTCTGTGTGTGGTGGCTTCAATCTTGACTAGGTCCTATAGGCATGAGCGCTAAACAAATAATAACAAATTTTGCAGCTGTTTTTTTTTCCTACCACTGATGGACAGATCAGTTTGAGTAGTTGCAGCTGATATCTTTTAACATGCATTCTAGAATTATATGCTGTCTGGAGCAGTGGCTTACTGAATTGTTTCTCTTTTTTCCTCCAATAGATAAAAATCTTTACTCCTATTCAGATTTTTCTGGTGCGACAGAAGTTACGCTGGAAGCAGTTCTAAGTGGAGGGGATGGTGAAACAGCGTGGCAGCACACGCAGCTGTTCAGAGAGAGCTTAACAGGATGTGGAGAAAATTGCTTGGAGATAATTATAAAACTCAGTGACCTCTGAGAACCTGAACCGAAGAGATGTTCTTTGGATTCCTTGAAGGTGTTATTCCATGGATAGAACGTGAAGACTTGGTTGGCAGTTCCTGTTCATCCTGCTGGCAGCTTATCTCCTGTTTCACTGCTTCCATGTAACCAACTTGAAACTGCACATGTATTGAATAGGTAAACATCACAATGAAAACCTCTCTGCTTTAAAAACAAACACCAAAGTTAAGGGATCAAACCATTAAATACCCTTTTCTTAAGCTTCATGATGAAAAGGAAACAGTTTTTAGGAAGCAAAGCATGATCATAAGAGCGCAGAGCAATTGAAATTGATTTTGATTTGGAGTTTTGGGGTTGGCTTGCTGGCAGTTTTTTTATAAGCTAGTCCTTGAAAAAACAATTTTAATTCCATTTTCCAATTACAACAGATGCTTGTGATGATTTGAAGATGTTTTAAAGAATAGTAGAAGACATAGACATTTTAAAATAAAAATATGATTTGTGTAATAACTAGAAGAACTGAAATTAAGATTCATTTAGAAGCAGTCTTGAAATTATCTTGATATATATATAAACGTTAAACTTGCATTTGATACCTAGAAATATTTGGAAATATGATGGTGTGCTAGGAAAATAAGCTAATTATGAAATAAGTGTTCATTATGTACCTAGAATTGCCATGGCCTGTGGTACAAAATTGGGACTTAAAACTGAGTAAGAACACGAGAAATTTTTTCAATGAAAAAATAGATTATTCGTTATAAATACTTTTCAGTGATATAAATTCAGATTTGCCCACTTCTTTAAAGATTTAAGTAGGTTGAAATCAGTTTTTAAGCTATTGTCTTTAGTTGCTTTGAATACTATCCCTAAATTTGATGTAAAAGTATATACAATTTTTCTGTTCATTGATGCAGTGTTTAAATTTCTTTTCACTGTATATAATAAAAACAATGACCCAAAAGATGTCAGATGTGGCAGTGCTGTGAATAAAGGATGGAGTGAATGTTCAGATGAGATAGTCTTTATCAGAGAATTTCAGGAAGGCTATGGGTGGATTACACATGAAATTTTCTATTATAGGATTATAATGCAAAGTTCAAAATACAGTTTTATTTTAAAATAAGTGAAAATTAGGGTTGATGTTCTCGAGATCAGTGTTTTTAAAGCCTTTTGTTGCTTTTTCTGACCCTTCCAACTACTGTATTGATCTGAAATGGTTGTCAAAACTAATTCACGTTGAAATAAATGTTTGCCGACCTTTCAACAAATCTAAGCAAATCTAAGATTATTCAGGTTTTCTTAGGAAACTGCGTAAGCACAGTGAGCCACAGCATCAAAATTGTTGCAAACATCTTAAAAAGTAGTAGATTATAGCAGCTCAGGAGTGAGAGAATGATGAATGACTGCTTATATACTTTGCTTCAGAATGTAAATTGACAGTTTATGAGGAGGCTTAGAAAGAGATAGTCTCACTCCCTTAATACAGAACAACACAGTGATAGGGACTGTATGGAAGGGTGTTCATTGACACTTGGCTAGTGCAAAGTGAATTTGCCAGTCAAAACTCTTCCTATGTTTAGTTTTAGCTAAATGCTGGTTCTGAGATTTTGAGTGGGAACCCAAGAGAAAAGTATTTTACACTAATCCGTATGCTGTGTTGGAAGAAAAAAAGACAAAAAAAGAAGACTTGGTGACACCAATAAACAAAAATGTTTCCACTTCATAATTTTGATAGCTGAAGAATATACTGCTTTAAGACACATTATTTCATGCATTGTGTTACTTAAAATAGATGACTGTGAGGAACTGCAGAACAGTGTAACTGCATTTGATAATTTGAAAGCAGAAGAAATTTAAAAGTAGTAAGATAAAAGTAATTTTCTCACAATTTTGGTCCTAATCTCTGAGGGTAGAGTAATAGCTGCAAATAACTTAGTGAAATCATCCACTCAGTCGAGCAGTTGAAGTCCATTATTTAATGTTTGGATGAATTTAAAAGATTGAAAAATGCCCTGCCAATCTAATTAATCAAGAAGTACTTCTGTATTTGTAAGATCACATGCAATGAATAAAAGTGCTTATTTTGAGAATTCTTGAGTAAAAAACTCAGACTGAATCAAACTAATCTGAAAAAGTTAAATGGAACTCCTTCAGGTGTCTTTTGGAGTACCCTATATCAACAGTGACCATTTTGAACCTCTTCATGCATAAGCTGCTTTTTAAGCTGTCTTCATGCATAAACTGGCACTAATTTTCTCTGAGCTCTATTTCAGTGCAACTCATCATAAATTTTTACTTACTTTTTGAAACCAGAGGTAATTCCTCGTCAATAGTTGCTTAATAATAACTTACAGTATCCTTAATTTGCAGTATTATATGGTGGAAAGATCTGTGCTGCAATATGTTCTAAAAGTATGGGTATTAAGTTACGCTGGCAAAGATACTACTGGTTGAGTTATAGGTGATGTTGATGAGGACATATGTAGCTAAAAGTCAGTGCTTACTCAGCTTCTTAAAAGTTTGAGGAGGGGGAGGTTAAATGCAGAAAGAAAAAATACTGTTGCCTGTAAATGTATATCCTAATGTCATTACAGGTAAAACCAGCAGTGCTTTCTATAATTCAGTTAGTCTGATGGATTTTAAAGAATTACTGGCTGTCCAGTGTGCCATGGGTGCCTTCCAGAGGTGCCCTGAGATGTAACAGTGAAATCTTTTCAATCGAATTTTACATAAATAATATACTATCCAATTAATTCTTGTAAACTAATTTTGGAGTGTATAATTTGACAGAGCTATGTGGGAGCCTCTGCACAGAATTCCTCCTTTCAAACAAATATTTGTAGTACCGCTCTGTTGTCTCTCTACAGTTGCACATATCCAGCTGTTCATTTCTTCATATCCTGTTTCAACTCCGAGTGCTGTGTGCAGAACAGCAACCGCTAGTGGTAACCCACAAAACTGTAGTAGTAATTTCCTCCACTCTGGGAAGTTGCAGGGAAAAAGCGTGTTTAAAACATGTGAAGGAAGCCCCTTGTAGGCAGTGCAGAGAAAAAGCAGAGGTAGGCATACAGGAATCCAGCAAACTTCGGCATAAATTACATACTTGCACTGAGAAGTAGATAATGAAAATTTGTCTCTTCTGATCTGCGCGATAATCTGTTGCCTTTACTCATCAGTTATCCAGAGAAGATTTTTCATGTGTAGTGGTTTAGACGTGAGATATAATCCCTATTATGTGCAACGTCGGGAAATGTACCACACTAAAAATAAAGTATGTTTGTCTCCATAACACAGTGGAATGAAAACAGATGATAGGCAGCACATGTGGCTGCCAGAAGCTGGGAACACCCATTTGCAGAGTTCTTCAGCTCAAAGCAAAACAAGCCAAAACAAAGGAACTTCAAGGGGGGCAGAGATTGTTCCAGGCAGATATCAGGACATCAGTCCTCTTCTCCTCCCCCACACTCCCCATCTCTTTACCTTTGGTTGCTTAAGCTAGAAAATGAAGTATACTACCAGTTAAGGATTTAATGTACCTTCTTAGTATGTGTCAAAACTTGGCATTTGTTAAGTACAGACACTAAAATAAATCTCTTATTTCCACCGTGAGTTCAAACCTCTGGTTTTGGACAAAATTTAAGATTTGCCACTGTTCTGTAAGCAATTCAAAGCAAATTCAACAACTAAAAAGATGTGTCAGTGTTGAAAGAACTTCTGTTGTCCTTGCTTCATATCATACGGAGGGTCGATAAGCAAGTTACACACAGGTGGCTTCCTTAAACACAGTTGGTGGAATAGAACTAGGTCCTATCTATAGTCTGAGTATTTGTTAAAAGTTATTCAACATTATTGGCGGTAGCTCAGCTTACTTTGTGCTACCTCTTAAGGTTTGTTTTACGGAGTGCTGTTGTTGCCAGCAGTGCTTTATGCCTGGCAGCTTATGGCCTCTCCAAGCAGTATTCAATGATACTGTGTGTACTGATCGTTGGTCACGTAGTCTCGTCAATGTAGGTGGAATGGAAGAGTAATAGCACTAATATCTGGGATAAAACTATGTGCTTGATGCTAATCTTGAGTATTTAACCCTTAGAAAAAAAAAAAAAAAAGATCTTTAGTAGGTTAATACAGTTTCTTCTTCCCTGAAATTACTAATTTCAGGAGCAGAATTTTGAGATTTCCCATCCTATAATATGTACAAGCCAAGGTCAAACAGCCTGAAGTATCTATATTTTGAGTGTACAGATACGGTGAAATGTGTAAGGGTCTAAATGTGACTGCCTCTCTTAATAACAGAACCTTTTTTTTCACTTTGTTTAGATTTTAATGTTTATTCTTAGGCTTTGGTTTTTTTTTAATGTTAAGCTTTGTAATTAGGCGATTAGCTTTGTCTATGATTAGCCTGCTTCAGTTTCTGTAGCTTTATCTTTTTCTACACATTTCCATCTAATTTAAAATGCATTTTAATTTGCTTTTAATTTATAGAGAGGCTTGCAACTGTATGGTAAATATATGACAAAAATTAAGCTAGTTTACTTGGTAAGAAGAGACAAAAGGGATAGATTTAACTTCCATGATTGACTCTGCTTGAGATGTTTTTCTATGTGCTCATTTATGTTTAGGTCATTGAAAATTTTCAGTGGAAGAAACATGCTTGGAATACTGAACAGCATTTTTGAAAAGCAATCTTAAGATCTAAGGATTATGAATTTTTAAACATATTTTTACTAGTTGAAGCTATAGAAATAATTTTTAAATGAAGAACAGGCTCCTACTTTTTGATATATTTTCATTCCTTTGTTACAGTGAATAATCTGGGTCTTGATTTTGGAAAAAGCATTTAGCGATACGTTGTAACCAAATGTTTTAAGAGCACACTATCTGTAAGGACCATGAAATGTTAGTGTGGCATTCAACACCTACAGGGACTTGAAGGACCGAGGCTTCAGTACTGGCTAGCTGTGACCTTCTGTTAGAGATCTTATAAATGGGGTGAAAATACTATTTTAGTATGCATTTTGATTATAATGTTTCAGTGTATGTTCTATTAATTGATCCTCTTATTACATATTGCTATGTGTTATTTCATATCCTTGGAACTTCAGTAATACAATTTATATCTCCCGTATCCTTGAAGTCCATGGGGAACACGCTTTCCTCCCAGAAAATCATCAACTAGCAGCTGTCACAATCAGGAGGAAATGCTGGACTTACTTTAGATAAGTACTTTGGATAACAATGTCCAGACTCCCTTGTGAAACAGTCATAAGGAAACCAGCTGATGTAAGAAAATGAAGACATCCAAGAGCAATGTATAAGCAAGTTCTTAGTAAAGTAGGTGGAACAGTCGATCACGGCCTCTTAGAGCAGATGGAAACAGCAGCAAAGTACAGAATGGAAAGAGAGAGAGACTCGCTTCCTCCCTCCGCGTGGCCATTGTGATGAGAAGGAGAGAAGGTAATGTAATGTCTGTGTGTCCATGCTTGCATTCTGTCAAAAGTCAAACTAACATAGTTAAACTGCAGCAGTTTTTGCTTTGAGCCAAAGCATCAGGGAATATACAGTATATTAAAAACAAAGTTCACCGCTGACAAAAAGATGTAAAACTTTATTGGCCAACAGGGAAGTGCCTGTTTGTGGAGCGCGTTCAGAATTGTGGAGCTGTTCTGGTTTGGTTTAGTAAGAAGCGTGACCAAAACTGGGTTTGATTTGTGTGTGTTCTTTCATAAGGTTGTTTGGGTACGAGTTTCTACCTAAGTATAACTACTGATTTCAATGATATTAGCGATGATGGTTCCGAAGAAAATAGGCCAAAGAAAATTAACAGGTTGGAATTAAAAACTCCACAATGGAGGTAGCAACACAAACAGGAAGCGTTAGAGGCTGCGGTTTAATTTTAACATGCAAAGATAGAAAAAAGTAAGATCAAGTTAATGTTGATAAATGAACTTGCATCATTTGGGGGTTTGTTTAGCAAACTAAGCTAATTGTTTCATTTTCTAAGAAATATTTCTTGAAAGGAATTATTACCATCGTGGAGCCTTAGAAAGGTAAACAGTGCCTTAAGCAAGTTCTTGCACAAGTGTCAGAACTATGCATGAACTGCCTTATAAGAAGCTGTCTCAGCCCCTGACAATATTGGTAGTGGTATCTTGTTATTTCTCTACTTCAAAGTCAGTCCTTGATAATGATTTTTTTTTAATGTAAATCCATTTGATTTTTTTTTTAACAAGGGTGAAAACGTGGGGTTCACATGCAGTGCAATAGACATTGCAATTTTTCTTGACTATGAGCTGTGACTGGCTATACTCTGCAACTTTTATAGTTTTGTTTCAGTTTTTTAAGATTTGCCAGTAATTCGTATTTGTACACTAGTTTTTTGCTGACAAAGAATTAATGAATGACAGAAAGATATGAAGAAATGGGCATTAATCCAGTCCCAATATATAAATAAACTGAAGACACAGGAAGATTTATATGCATTTCTGGCCCACAGAAACAAAATCCATGATAGGAAACAGACGTTAAAGCTAAATAAGCACTTGCCAGAGTACATTCACCTTTTTAAAACTTTTTATTGCATTTACTTCACATCCAGGACTGATTACCAGTCCTGTGAGGAAATTCAGCCCTTTGCCAATATTCAGTGAAAAACACAAAGTCCATCTGTGAACAGAGTGTGGAGGCAACTCTGTTCACTCTGTTGCTAGCAAAAGAGCGACTGAAAGATTGGGTGTGTGGAAAAAGAGAAAAGGAAATAATATAATCCATTTAAAAGAAAAACAACAAAACAGGAGATCTGCTGCCATGTGATAACAAATTAACAAATTCAGTGGATATCAACTGGGAGATACTTTATTGAAAAAGTTGTATGGAAGAGGCACTCTAGTCATGTAGCGTCACTTTGGAGTCGAGCAGGAGTCACCCCTAGCAGCACTGACCTGTGGATTTTGTATTCCATGCTGAGAAAACCAGCGCTCTTAACATAACATTAGTTAGATCAGCAGTGAAGTGGACATATTCTACAGTACAGCATAATCAGATACTTTGACCATCTTTTGGAAGATTCTGCTGGTGAACAAGTGGTATCCGTTACCTCCTGGGGTAACCCTTCCTGTTGTCTCACTGTTAAAATCCCTTCCAAATTCCCCTTCTTCTAGTGGTTTTCATCCTTTGAAGCAGAGTCTACAGTGGAGATCAAGGCAACTTTCAAGTGGGTCACAGGTAAGGTCTGGAGACTTCCACACCATCCGTGGATTCTGTCTTTTTCTCCTTCCCCCGTGTACAGCCTCCCTGCCATTTCCCAGCTCATGATGGCTGCTGTTCCTTCTCTGGTGGGCAGTGGGAGAAAGCAAGCTGTGAGGATGACAGTAGCATGGTCTGCTGAGTTAGTTCCTTGAATATGATCCTCTGAATCTGCCACAGCCTTCTTGTTGGGAGATTCTGTTTTTTTCCTTGTATCATTTTAGTTCCTACCTGTTTTTTTCCCCCCTCACACTCAGGATACATTCACACGGTAACTGACTGCTCAGCCCGTATCGTTCCAGTATTGTGTCCCTCAGTAATAACGCCTCACTGGTATCCTCCCATCTTCCCAGCATTGTTCCTGTTGCCAGCAGGTCTACTGGCCATCAACAGCAGCCCGCTGCAGGCCTGGTAACATAAGCCTTTCCTAACACCTTTTTGAGACTCTCATCCAGGAGCCTGAGAGCTGGCGAAGGTGCTGTAAGGGGCCCATAAAGCTGGGGAAAGTAAAGCAGCAGTTGTTCTAAGGGAAGGACATTAGGACCAACATTAGAACCTAATGTTTTTGTATGTTTATGCATGTAGTTCAAAAAGGCAGTGAAACTCCTGACCAAATTAAGTCAGCAGATTTTACTTTTTGGGAATTTTTTTTCCACACACCTCATAGAAACATTACAGAACAACTGAAGAAATTGCCCTGGAAACTCAAAGAACTGAATGCAGGATTATACATTAAGTTTGCATGCTATGCTACAGATCCCTGTTGTAAGGATATGAATGCTGTTAAACTTTCACTTTAACTCCATAGGATGACCCAAACAAATACTGAATTGAGAATAATAGTTTTATTTCATGTCTTTTTGAAGGATTAACGTACTTTTTATAATCTGCAAAGACCTGTAGGAGTGAAAATGCCAAGCACAGCATCCAGTCCATTAATATGCTGATTCATTTAGAGGGCATTTTAAAAGTAGTTTCACCTATTACAGTATTTGCATCTTTGTGCTACTCTGTTACAGAACCTGTTAAGCAAGCCATGCCCCTGGCGTAGCTAACAACCCTGGAGGGCCCGCTAACCGTACGGATCATGGAATATCCCGTCATGAACAGCATGAGAGTAGCATAGAGGAAGGGTAGGATGACAGGCACTGCAATCCTCATTCTGACCATGAAATGCAGTATTTGATAAGCTATCACAAATTGGCAGGAAAGGTTTAAACATGAAACGGAAGCTGGAGGGAGGTGTGAGAATGCTGTGTTCTGCTGCCTTAATTCCATTTGGGGAGTAATCTGGGGCCTGGTGGGCGGAACCACATCCCTTGTGGACAAACCCATAACCCCTTGTGGGCAAACCCGTAACCCCTTGTAGACAAACCCGTGATCCCTTGTAGCGGATCACAACAGGGCAGCTTGGGGGCACTGTGCTGTGCCGCTCCACGAAGCTGCTTGGCCTTGTGGCTGAGAGACGTCATGCTGGTTTGGTGAAGCAACTTAGAGCTGGAGCATGTGCCTTGGGTTATGTTTGGTTGCTGTAGCTTGTGCTGCATTCCTGCGGGCTGGTTAATGCGCCTGCCTGTATGGCCTGTAACTGCGCTCTGTCTTTATGGTAGTCTAAGAGTTGGCACGGTTCCTGCTTTGCTGTACTTCAACAAAAACTACCAGAAAAGAAAGGTTTGCTTGCTCTGAGTTCTCTTCAATTCTGCACGTCAACTTAAAATTAGTAGCTTTCATTATTTGGGAGAATGGACGTTCTGATTCAAAAGCTGAGGAAAACTTTACATTTTATCGTGAGAATTAAAGGTCAGCAAGAAAAGTGCATATGTAATTGATCTCTTTATTCTGTGACTTCAAGTAATTTCAATGTGTTTTTGGTCTTCATGCTAGTGTGCTCTTTCATTGTCATGTCCCAGAGAACTGAATCCAGAATATTTTGAGAGAAATGGTAGAAAATAAAGAGCAACTGAAAAAAAACAGGTTAGTAATGTGAGGAATCACATGCCTGCCTTTGGAACTAACAGGTGCCTTTTCAGTAAACAAAGGGTAAGATATGAAGTAAAATAGGAGCTTCCATGCTTTGCTACCACAAGTCAAGAGAAATTAACCCAGTATAAAAATGTTGTGTTTCAGTAGAGTGTCCGGTATGTCTCAAAAGCTATGGGAACATAGAAGAACCTGTAAGAATATCTGTGTCTTTGAGGGAAGAGGTAACTTTGGAGCTCCTTGCAAGGTAAATTCTGATACTTAGGGTGAAGCAAAGTTTCAAAAAGTACTAGAAAAGACATTGGTACGTGAATTGCATTTTCTAACTTTTGAAGAGACATAACAAGAAGGGAAACCTTGAATGGGACAGAAACTGATACTGTGTTGCAGATTTCGGGATAATGTGCCTTGCCTTTTCACAAAAACTTGACAAATTCTTTCACTTGCTATCTGGGAATAAAAGAATATGAACAACAGTAACAGCCAAGGTCAAAGAAACCACACTACTTCCAAATACATTTAAAGAGCTACTCCCACTCTTCAAAGGCTTTCTGATATAAAAGCTCCTAGCAGAAAAGCACATGTGGAATAACAAAGCTCAGTAAAAAACAACCGACTAAAAAGGGAGTTGTTATTACAACAATCCTGTATCAGAATGGTAATAACTTTGGCATGAGCTTACTATGAGAACCATGACAAGAAAATATATTGTCTCTGGCTGTTATAGAAGAACACAGCATATCACTGAAGTTGTTCTTTGCAAAACGAGTTTCAAAAGAATGTGGGATATGATTATTGTGCAGAAGTTAATGCGTTTGTTGCAAAAATAGATATTCTGGCTTTTTTCATGCCTAGGTCTGCCAGTGAGGTAAAACATACAGTACCTTTTTTTAAGGCTCTTTGCTTCATAGCTCGCAAGAAATGCTGGAAAAGAACTGCATTGATGAAGAACATTTTTCTTTACTGTACTACAAGTTAAATGTGCAGTAGATTTAAAAAAGAAATGTGTAAAATAAAGAGGACTACTGCTTCCATATTCTTTAGGTTAAAAATCCCCCACGGGTATACATATATCAAACTAAATTATTTTTAACACGCCATGTAGATGGAAAACTTTCTCCTAGAACATTAAAATGAATTCACTAAGCACATATATTCAAAGTCATTCAAAAGACTGTTTTCCTTCCTCACAGGTGACAGTCAAGAATCCTAAACCTAAAAAGGAAATGCTGTGATCAGGATTCAGCGCTTAGGAGGTGCTCAGAAAACTAGAGATGCTCTCGGACTGAAGATGACTTGAGATTCCCAGGTTCTAATACACATGTGGCATAGCAAAGAACTGCCTAAATAATTCCTGAGTAGTCAAACACACTGTCCTGGCCAATACTGAAAGCCGTTGCTGCTGCAACTTTTGCTACCTACAACGGTGGCTGCAGTCATAGTGAGCAAGATGCATGTAAGAACCACTGATCTGGATGTTTCTGCTTCAACTAAAGACTGAGGTAACGTATTCATACTTTAAGAAAAACAGGCGGGCACTAAGGAGCATGAAGAATCTACACAGGTAAGTGGGAGCAATATAAAGTAGGTAGTGGAAAGAAGAGATAAGCACAGTTAGCTCGGTAAAAGTAGAACAGGAGACCACAACTGAAACATGAAAACATATTTAATTTGTTGCATTTGGTACTTAATTTATCCATTCTTCTAATAAATACAACAAGAAGAAAACGCTAAGCAGAAACACCACTATTGAAACAAATAACGGAGGACAGCTGCGTGGTATCTTGGAGAGAAACATTCAAGACCCAGAAAGACTGATATATTAAAGGTTCTAAAGGGATAAAAAAAAGATTTAAAATGTATTTCTGGTCTTCTTTGCTTAATATCTAATGCAAATAGAAAAGTGCATGAAGCAGCTGGCAGTGACCATTTTTTAACACCACTTGTCTTATATCCAAACTGTTGAGTTACACAATTCTGGCTGAAATAAATAGGAACCACTGCTGCTGAGCTCTGTTACAAATTAGGCCACCTGAGAAATTGTTGGATAGCTGATCTGAAACAAGTAATAAGTTGAGATAACGATAAGTTTTTCTTCCATTGTCTTTGATGTTTACGACTATGTAAGTGGCTGAGTCTTGTGTATATTCTACCTGATAAGCTGTACAACCATCGGTCCTTTTCTTTTTTTTGAAATTTTTTTAGTTCAAGTTTAGCTCATTATTTTTGTCATTACTTTCTCAAAGACTTCGGAAAAATTTATTTTCAAAAGCCCAAGAATTATCTACTGGCATAAGTAACCTGAAACAATGCATTTGAGTAAATGAAATTTTTAGTAAACAGGTTGCTGGAAAAGATAAACGACTTAAGTCAGCTAGAAAAGAATATTCACAAATATAATGTTGTTGTATAAACTTCATCTTCTAAACTGCTTTGTAATTCTCAGAAGCACACAGTAAGCACATTTCCTGTGCTGTGGACTGTTAAAACAGTAATTCAAATTTTAGGGCATCTAGTACCAAAACAAAACCATCATGGTCTAGTGATTCAAAGCACTGAGCCAGTACAAACTCAAGCTGCCAATACAGATTTGCTCGAGGTGGTTGTTCATTACTTTGTTGGACAGGTAACTTTAAACTGTCTGACTGTGGTTCTGCTGTTCTCTGTCTGACTGGACCATTTGGAGTTGGCCCAGACTTCTTTTCAATAGCTCTTTCTTTTTGTCTTCCCCATTTTCTTATGCTCAGAAGTATTGTTCACTGATGTCCTCACATGTGCCTATCCCCAGCCCTCTTTCAGTTGGATGTTCTTAGGACATTCACTCAACTCTCTTTTTGTTGATCTTTGCCTCGAATCTTCAGTAATCCAGATATTCCAAAACTTGTGACCTCCTTCTCTCTTTCCCTTTGACCTCAGCATAAGCTATGTGGGTGTACTGCCCACATCTTAATGACTTGCTCTACCTCAGTTGCTCTAAGTGGAGGCTGTACCATCTGCTTTCCTCAGGTCTTCCCTGAGACTTTCCTCGTCTTGGATTACCACAAGAACCACACAACTCTATTCTGAGAAAGGAAATGCAAATGTACATCCTAACCTAGTCGTCAGCAATTCCAGTCAAAACTGGTGGTAAAATGAAGCCATGCAGGAAAGCTTTCCCTTTCTATTTCCTACCAGTAATTACTAATATATCAGAACAGAAATAATGTATCAGAGGTCATTGAATTTTAGCTCAAGAGAGCAAAGTACCATCTTTTTAGACTTTTCCCTGAAGAGTGGTCTTCTCTGTTGCCTACATCAGTCATAACTTTTCTCCACAGATTCAACATGTCTACATGTGCCTTCTATAGTAACAACTCTTTCACCTTCCTATCATCCCAGGAATGAGTAGACATTCTGCTATTGGGAAGCAGTCTTGATACTCATTTTGGATCCATCATGGATTTCTGCCTGGAAGGTGGGAGAAATACGCTAGTATTGGGGATCTTTAATGAGCAAGAAGAATTTTGCTGGGTAAAAATAAATCACCACTCATGTTTTCTTGCCCAAAGAGTCTTGGGTGAACTGCTAAGAACTAAAACTGTGTCTTAGCCAAAAAGATACTCCTCTTTGGAAAGAGACATCTCCTTTTCAGAGGAGCTGGGAGAGAGGGACAGAGGGATATGTGGTTAACACAGGGAAAAGCTACCCAAGTGAGGAAAGCCTTCACTGTGTTCATCACCCTGAGCTCAAGGGATGCAGGGACTTTCTGAACGGCATGTCATGTCCAAAACCTTGGGGCTGTTTGCATTCTCCACGCTAACTAAAAATGCCACAATGCAGCTGGTGATTCCCAGCCTCCAAATGATGGCACCAGCTCAGTATAACTCTGCTGAAGGCCATTTCTATCCCAAGTGTGTTCAGCACAGTTCTCCAGAAACATTGCCTTCTCTAGTCTTTTTCTTCCATTGTCTTTGCCCCCCAAGCATTTGCAGCTCTTCCCACTGCCACCAGCTCTTTTAAAGAACTCAGATGTTAATAGCATGGATGTTTCTCTTATTTATCATAAGAATTTCTCCCAGCAGGGCCAGCTCAACCTCCTTTTCTTCATCTCTGTGTGTGCCTTCTCTTGCTGGATGTGGTCACTGCACAGGAAAACTTTCTCCTAGATGAGGAATTTGAATACAAAGGTATTTCATTTGTATGACCAGCTCCTGCCTTAGCAACAACTCTGTTTCTACTGCTCAGTGGAAGTGTGTCATAGTTTAAGACTGAATGCATTGACAGTGAGGAGACTCAGATACTAAAGCACTTCTGGCCACAGATAAATATTTAATGTTAACAAGTGACAGGACTTCCCTGTCCAGGAGGCAGTGCAGTCCAGGAGAGAGGCCAAGCAAGTCAGTGTGACAATCTCTAACACAACCTGCCTCTCCTGCAGGGGAGGAGATGGTATGGTCCAGAAGAAGGTCAGGTGGGTCAGTACAGCAGTCCCAGCCATGCAGTGGGTAGGCCAGGCACGGGGCCCTGGGGTCCCCACAGCCAAGCCAGGAGCTTCCGCTGGACCTTTCACCAGCAACACTCCATCAGCAATGCTCACAGCCTGCCTCACTGGAAAGTTCTCCACACCTCAGCAACAGCACAGCAATTAACAGGTTAGTTACAGGGGAGTAATTGGAGAGTAAACAGGGTTTGACCAGTCCAAACCTTATGCCAAACTGTCACAAAGTGACATGCTGTTCTTGGGAGGATTAAGATGGAAGTGACCTAGTGAGTGGTTGTGGGACAGTCTGACCCCAGGAACAGCTACAGACAGACATGCCAGGGATACATCAGGCAGGTGGGTAAGTCCGGGACACAGCTCAGGTGGGGTGCCGGGCAGTGCACGGACAGCGTGCACCCGTAGAAAAGCATTAGTGCATGCTCTTGCTAGTTCAGCAAAGCTGTTTGAAATACGGGTGTGTAAATACACATGGCCTGGCTAAATTTATATCGTCAGCTGATCCAGCAATAGGCAGACTTTTCTTAAATGCCTTGGAAACATGGCCTGAAATTCAATCACAATCAAGGCAGTACAAATATGTTGATAACTGTTATATTGTACTACCACAGTCCTAGTCAAAAATTCAATCAGTTATTTTACAATTATGTTAATGAATTATGATGAAATTTTAAAATGTGGTAAAATATAGAAATTACTTTTTTTGCAAATGTAAATGTATGTTATTAAAATAGGCAGTGTTTATTTATACCTTATTACAACAATGTGGAATAGATAGAGTAAAGGGTATCGACTTAATTTCATCAATATTTTAGATCAAAATTGCAAACTACACTTTTTCTTATGTATTTTGCAGAAAACTGAGAGCTGTGATCACTTGTTTAGGTCAGTGGTTGTATCTGGGTATGTTCTCAGAGTAGACATATGTGCGTGGATTCAAAAATAAGCAAGTTTTATGCCCTTTTAAGTCTGATTCTGGAAAAGCCACAGAGAAAGATTTTATTAAACAGGAAGTAAACTACAACAGAAGCAGCAAATAACTTACAAGAGATGGGAACTCTGTATACACGAAGTATAGAAATATTTAAAGATCGCACATACAGCTGTCTTACTGTGAAAAAAATGAAACAATGTTACAGGAAGTATTTTGCTTACTAAAATCAGTAGTGAAACTGGTTTAAGTAGACAATTGTTTCAAAAATATGTAGGGTATTTCTATTAATGTTATGGTTTCCAACTATGAGAACAAGTAAGGCACCAATTAATTGAAATAGGAATTTTATGTATATTATCTCAAGGGGATTATTAATTTAAAATATCACACAACAAGCGTAAAGTATTTAACATAAACTGGTAGTGCATGATTGGGGCAGGTGGCATCCAGCAAAGAAAGCTCGCTCCCACTGAAATGTTACGGTGCTTTAATTCGATTCACGCTTAAATCTAATTCCATGTTTGTTTTAGCAGGGATCACTTGAAACGTGGTGAGCAGCCTAGTTTCCCTTCTTCCTCTCTGAACTCCACGGAGACAACTGTTTGTAGTCTCACAAGAACTCTGTCATACAATGTCGCATGGCTCAGAATGCAGCCACTCAACATACACAGGTAAGCATGAAGGATAAAACCAGTATAAACCATAAGCTGTGCAGGTAGCGCAGTATACAATGAGAATTAAATGAAAAGCAACTTGGACAAAGTAATTTCGAAGAAGACTAAAGAAAATGCTTGGAGGAACATCAGCTTTTCCTCCTGGATTTACTGAGCATGACACATAGACTGAACACATCTGACCACGCACATTCAAAGATCAGTAGCTGCCAAGAAGAAACTCCCTCTGTGTTTCTCTGATGTGTATAGAATTGGCTGTCTTCAGGCAAGATCACTAACTGCTACTTGGCTCAGGATAAATGATGGCAAAAGACACACTTCCCACACTAAGAACAGCCTATTTACTAAACAGTTCGAGCTAATGAGAACACAGTACACTAATGTTTGTGCCTTGTTCTGTTTCTGCCACATATATTCATGGTTCTCTACCAACGCAGAAAGCTTTGAGCAGATGCACTCATGCTGTTTTCTCTGGTCCTCCTGATACTCCCAGCAGCAGTCTTGATTCACTGTGCGTGATTCATTGTAACAGGTCCTACAGAGATGTTTGAGAGTTGGAAAAAAACCCTGCTCTAACCAGCAGACCCCGAACTCTGAAGCTCTAGGCACAGCCCTGCAAGTGTTACTTATTCCTGTTCTGCAAGAAACATTCTTATCTTGCCCAAAGTAGAAGAGGAAACAGCCTACAGCTCAGAGTTATGAGCGGCTGCAATAAAACCGGGCTGGAAGAGATAACTTACTGTCCCTTCTAGGCAGATGCCATCCCTGTGCAGCACTTATATATCAGTTTAATAGGTTCCTTAGAAACTAGCAGAGTAAAATTATGCTAAATAAGCAATATTTACTAGAAATTCTTCTGATCCTTCCCTTGAGGCATAATTGAACATTACAGCTGGCTCCTCAGAGGCGGCTGCTCCATTTCCAATCCCTTTACTTCTTAGGAAAAGCATTTTGCAAAAGGAAAAACCTTTAAATTATTACTATTCAGTTGAAATTATTCTCTTCAGATACCAATTTGTCTACTAACGCAGGTGCAGTGCTCCTACCAATCCCCCCTTTTGTAACTTTACATTGGGAATAATTCAAGGAGTGGAACAAGCTGGACTAGGTAGGTCTTTTGCATTTCACACAGCAAAATGAAAATTGCTAACTGAGAAGCTGATTGTTGCGAAACTTTTTTTTTTTAAGGCTGTCAAAAATCTGTGGCCATAATATTTATGGTTATATATATATATTACCTTTGTTGGGAAGTATCTTAAACCGTAAGTATTTTTCATGCTCATACTTAAAATAGCATGAATTTTAGGCTTCATACACACGCCATTTAGGCCTAGGAAGTAGACAGCAAGTTACACCACAGGATGTGTTTTTTTTCAGAACGGTGAGTATTTTAGAACAGGGTTGTGTACTGCGTACCGAGTAGGGCGCTTCATTCTGTGACCCTATAATAAGGCAACGTCCCACTGGCTGAAAAAAGACGTAACACGGTGATACTCAAGGCGTAACAGTAGCGCAATGAAGATCTGTGAGATCCCAGCGCCCAAGAGCTCCTCAGGCGGAGTACGGCGCGCCAGAGGAGGGCAGTGGCTTACAAACACTCCCGTGCCTGGAGCATCCGGACCTTACTCCTCTCCCAGCCGCCGCTGCGGCCTGCGATCCTGCAGTGAGCGGTCAGGAAGCTGGCGGAAAGGCGGCGGCTGACCACCGACCACCGCACCGCCTGTTCTCCAGCCGCGCATGGCGGCATCCGCCTCACGGAGCGGGACAGAAGGGCAGCCTGCCGCGCAACCCTCCAGATCACTTCCCCGTGGGGACGCGCTCCCGCGAGGCCTCTTCCTCCCGGCGGAGGCGGAGCGGGCAGGGCCGTGCAGGAGGCCCGCAGAGCCGCCGGGGCCGGGGCCGGGACCCCCCTCTCCGCCACCGC
>VZZY01022433.1:169508-183103 GCA_013400335.1 Eurystomus gularis
GGACTGACTTGGGTGGTAAGTTGTGGGGTTTGTGTTTCGTTGTGTGGGGGGTTTGCTTTTCGTTGTTATTCTGTCTTTTCGCCCCTCTTACGTGCGCGGATGAAGAGCGCGGGTCGGCTTTTAGGCGAGGAAGAAGCTGACGGTTGGCGTGGAAGGGGAAGCGCCGCAGAGCCGCTGCGCGGAGGGGTCCGGGGCGCGGGGAGTGGAGGTGTGGGGAGAAGACAGGCTGGGCTCGGGGCGGGCCTCGCAGGAGAGGGGCTTGCGGCTGCGGGGGCTCCTCAGGGTGCGCGGGACTGTAGGGAAGCCGTCTGTGAGCAGACAGGCGGGAAGGAGCCCCCTGCCTCGGGGGTGCGGGTGGGTCACTAGGGCTGTCTTCAAGTTACTGTCCTGCGAGGTAGACGTGTGGGCTGCCTGTCTTCCCGTGTGGGTCAGTAGGGCTCTTTTGAAGTTACTGTCCTCCAAAGCGGAGGTGTGGGCTGCCTGTCGTCCTGTGGAAGTCCTGTTAACCGCCTTCTTATGCTAGAGCAGGGTCTTTGTGGGCTAACCTAGAGGCTCTGTGTGGATCCCAGCGTCTTTCCCAGTTGTCTGAACAAATAACTGAAGTTCGTAAGTTTCAAAGATGGATAAGGAGGAGGCTTTCGGAAACATTTAGGAGGCTGGAGATGTGTGTTTGCCACTGTACATTGGAATTAAACTTCATGATCTTCCACAAGCTGTAACTGAGAAAAAAACCTTCTTAACCCTGTTACTTTTTCTTTTTTTTATTGTTTGCAGTCAGAAGTAGCAAGATGTGAGAGGGTGCAGGTGATAACTGTCTAGAACTGGTGAATCGTTTGGAGCCGTTTTAAAGTCTTTTGAGAGTATTGGCCTTGGCTCACAGTGCAGAAGGTTGGATGCTCTCTTAGTCTGTAGTAGTAGTGGATGCTCTCTGGTTTCGGTAGGACCTGAGGAAGGAGGAGCGAAGATGACCTGAAGGGGTCTGGTTCACGCAGTCAATAACTTCCCTGGTTTTCTCTTGCTCAGTGTAGAGTTCAAAAGAGGGTAATGTCTTTAATGTTTAAGCAGAAGGCAGTATGGCTTGATAGATAGCTGGTGAGGTAGCTGCATGTTTAATCAGATGCATATGCTTTACAGCGTTAGGAACTTTTAAGAAGTCTTGTTAAAGAGAGTAATAGGAAACTTGTTCTTCTGCTGTGTCTTTCTACATATTTGAGCTGTTGGAAAAGAATGTGAATAGCATTATTGAGGTGAAGAAATCATGTATATTTTGATGGCGGACTATTTCTGTGGCTCTAATTACTGCATTTTATGTTGGTAATTCTCTTTTTCATTTTAAGAAGCTGGCAGCACGGAAACGAGCAAGTTTCTGGGTGTGCCACTTGAAATTAGGCAGTTTATATATGGGAGCAGCCTAAGCAGAGAAGCTAAAATTATTACCCTTTTTCTTCCTGCTGTACTACATGATCTTTATCAGCTGTGATCTGTGGATAGCTCTTAAGAATTAAGATTTTTACCAGCTAGGTTGGACCAAGTAATCGAAAGTTTTACAGCTCATATAGAAAACTGCGAAATGAAGTGTAAAAATCACTGAGTAGGCATTTTTAATGAAACATGTTCTTAAATATAATGGGCATGAAATTATGGTGAGTCAACAGTCTACTACAACTGGAAGTAATAAAACTTTTCTCTAAAAGTGGTAAAACCTATAGTGTTTTTGTCAGCTTGGAGTAGTTGTAGGGAAACAATGAGATTTTAGTTAAATCTGTGTTCAGTTTTTTTCAGAAAAGAGTAGGATGTTGTTTCTTTCTGTCATGTGCATTTTAAATGCTGAAGATGGGACTTCTGAGCCAGTTCCTAAAGCCAAACCTGTTCAGTGTCAGCTGTAGAGCACTGGCCTACAGAAGAGCAAGGTTGTTGTGGCACCAAAATGGATGGGGCAGTGGCTAGCAATTAGTTTAGTGTGCCAGGCTGAAAAAAAATGTTGGTTCAGGTGGTGGTTCATGGTAGATATCATATGCCGGCCTTGAGGATGAGACGTGCAGAGCTCGGGACAGTAATAGTTGCAGCTGTCTGGTTTTAATCTGTTGGCCATATATCTATTGCATGTGCAACCACTTGCTGCTTGGTTGTAAGTTGTTTTGAAATTACCTTGATTTTTAAAAATTTTTTAAAGTTTTTTTTACTAGTGTGTTGGAACCACTAGGTTGCTTACTTTCCAAGTAATGTGTTTTGTATTCTTCGTGGTTTCTTAGTAAGACCGTGAGTTAAACAATTGAAGGTTAACAGAAGTAAGTCTAGCTCTGAAGCATTAAAAACTTAGTGGGATGTTAACATATGCTTCAAACTAGCAAATACTATATATGTAACCTGGTGCTCACCTTTTAGTAAGGAGTTCTGTGTGTAATTTTAGCTTTGGTTGTGATTTAAACAGTGTGGTTGTTAATCAGTTCAAGTAACTAGGAAAGAAATACACACAGTTGTGGAAAAGGAAGGGTACTTCATGCGGCAGAGAATTTACCTTAGACTGAATTTCATAATGAGAACATCATAGAAGCATCAGTTGATGCCTACTTTTAAAATTAAAAGCAAGATTAATTAAATGTTCATGGAAACAAAGAACGAGTGATCTGTGCTTTCAACTACCTGAAATGTAGAACTTAAAGAAATGTAACTGGCAACGGTTAGCTGGTAGGTAGGCACAGTTACCAGTGATGAAGACACATGAGGGTATATCAAATGAAAGTATTTATTGGGAAATAATTTAGCATTATATAACTGAAAATAAACCATGATAACCTCTGTTTTATCAAATGTACTAGTTAATTTTGAGGAGCTTTTTTTTTTTGTCTGATTGCTTATTTTTTTTAATCCACTTGCAGCTCCCCACTCCAATAGTTGGTGGAAGGTGGAGTTTTGAGCAACAGATTGATACTAATTACTTCTGGTGGATGATTTCCAAGGGTCACTCACAAAAGCGTTAAGCTGTGTTAAGATTGGCAACTAGAAGAGTTTTCACTGGTGGAACATTATGGCGTTCTCTAATGCTAGAAAAACTTGCTTTGAACAAAAGGAGTAATTGGTATCTTCAGCCTTTTTGTATGTTTAGGGACTACAGAAAATGACTTGTTGTAATAGTACTTTTTAAAAAAATGAATATTCCTTTTATAGTGAAAGTGAAGTCACTGCAAGTAATACTGTGAAGTGTGTTGATTCTGATGCAATGGTAGTGCCCATGAAGCTATGGAAGTGTTTGGAACCAGCAGTGCTTCCTCAGTTACTTCTGTCAGTGTTTTCAAGGCTTTCTCCTTGACCCTAAGAGCTACATGAGCCTGAGAATTGAAAGCTGAGGCTTCTGATAATAATTTAAAACTTTGAACACCGCTTCTATTTTCCTGCCCTTTGTGAAAGAGGTAGGTTTCGGTTCTAGGAGATTCTAGCTTAGTGAATATATGCTGAGTGTTAATGTGCCTTTTCTTTAAAAAGAAAAATGTTAGATCTGTGTGCTAGTGTAAATAGTTCTTTATTATTTTTTGACTGTTTATTACCGCTTTATTCATTTCAACTGCAGAAATAGATGATTGAAGTTCTTACTCCTGAATCTTCTAAACTTCTTTAGTTGCCTCTCTACACCCAGGTTAAAGCTCAGAACTATCTTTCTGTTCCTTATCTGGATCAGGCCTTCTGTTTCTCTGTGGGCTGGTTAGGCCTAGAATGCAGTTGTCATGTATGTAACAGTTGTTATATACTGTTAGTTACGGTCTTATCTTTCGTCTGCTATATTGTGATGTCTGCAGAAGGGAGGAAAAAAAAGTCTTACGTTGTTGGCAAGTCTTGTTTCAGTGCTCTTCTCTTTTCTCTTTTCTTTTGCTACTATGTTGACCAGAGAGCTGGTTTGTTTGGTTTTTTTGCACTGCTTTCCCCTCCCACTTCCCCGCGCCCCCCCCCCTTTTTTTTTTACAGTTATACAATGGAAGGGAGGTCAGGCGTGAAATCGGTTGCCCAATTGTTATTATTTACTTTTATTAATCATAGTGCATTTAGTAGGCTTTGGAGCTATGTAGTATATCAACAGTCAGGAAGCAGCATTCCCTCTTGCTCTTGTTGAATTTCTGATGCTGGTGCCCTTTAGGAAGCAGTGTTGCAAAGAGATGTGATGACTCTCCCGAATATTCTGGTGCTAGAGGCGAATGCTTGTGGCTCAATTTGACGAGTCAGACACAATAGTTCTGAAGAGGGATTCAGATGTTATGGCTTGCCTGCCAAAATAAAGTCGTTACTTATCCTCTATGCTCCGTACCACCGTCCAGTGAAATACTTCTGTTGTCTTACTGGTCCAGTCTTCTCCTTGTTAGAGACCTGAATAATGCAGAGTCAAAGAAGTGATAGAGATATCAGGTAGAGGCCTGGTGACGGAACAAGATCAGGGCTACCTCTTTGACTGCAATTGAGCCAGTCTTGCAGCTTAACACACATCTTCACCCTGAGTATTCTGAGCTGGAGGAAAACTTGTTCTGGTGTAGGTGAAAGAACGCTGAATGCGTACAAGTGGAGAATTAAATTGTAATGAACTCTAGGAAGGAATGTGTATCTCAGGGGCAGGGGGAATTTATTTGAAAAATTCGTGGGGGATTGCTTGAGGTGTTTGGTGGGGAAGGTGTTAATTCCAGCACACGTCTTCTGTTAATGTTCTGTCTGTCTAGATTTGTGTGTTAAATTTCTAAGCTCCCCATGTTGTATTAAAGAGTAAGCAAGGAATTACTTTATTTTGACAGATAAAGTAACCTTTCTAAATAAGAGTATGCAAGTATTCTAAGGTAGGCGGTTTAGGCTTGAAAAATACTAGATTTAAACAATTTTTTTGTTTGTTTTCGTAGACTCTGTTCTCTGTTCTCCAGAAGTAGCTTTTTGCCTTGCATGTACACTGTCTTGTGTGTCTACTTGCAAAAGCAGTCATCAAATGCATCTTTATGTTTCAGTTAATTAAAAGTAGCACATGTGATTCATAGCTAATGGATATAAATGGTTGTGTCCCTGGAAGTGGGTTTTATATATATTAAAGATTATATAGAGAGAATTCAGAAATGAAAATTGGCACAGCAAACTTACTTTTCCTCATTTAAAATAGTAAGTTTCGTGCAAGTTACCAACAAAGAAATTATCATCCTGGACTATATAGGTTGTTTGAAAGTTTTCAAAAGTAGATTGAGCAAAAATATGTAGTTCTAAATGTGGATAACTGTGTGAAGAAGCCTGTTTTTGAAAATTATATGCCTGGACATCTACTGGTGTCCTCTCAACTACATGTAGTGAAACCTGGGTATTTTTGGAAAAATATATTTTAATGCTAATATCCAAAGTTTAAAAGGGATATTAAGGTGTGTAAAATGTTTTTACATAACACTGAAGGTAAATACTAAAATTTAAGCTATAATTTAAGTTCTAGCAAAGTTGTCAAGATTAAACATACCAAATAGTTGTTTTTATAAACGTAAAAGTGTTCCTCAAAAGCAAGGTGATAGACCAGCTCTTAGGAATAGTAATTTTTTCTCAGAAAGCTTCCTTGCCATTTTCTTCAGATAGTTCAGTAATGAGAACTCAAAAGGTTGATGTGAAAAGCAAGGGAGGATTCCTCCTTGGTAAGTGAGGATCAGATCTGCTAGTTTTAAACCTTCAGTGTGACTGCAAATGCTTTTCCTCTTATGAACTGAGTTCTTTTATGGTTTGAAGTACGTGATGTTAAACTTTCTGTGATATTAGTTCACCTAGTTTCATTTAATAGTTACTTAAAAATGCTGTCTGCTTCTTAATACAATTCCAATTTACATGTCAATGCAGTATGCCACTGAAAGTAAAGTACTACTTTTTAATTTGATTAAAATGATAAATCTCTGTTATGCTGTACACATCTAAGCAATTCTAGGTTTTTTTCAGCAAGTAAGAGAAAAGAGCATTAGCAAAACTAAGGTAAGGACTACTTGACTTACAACATGTTTGAAAGGTTCAGATCTAAACATCAGATCTATATTTTCTTTTGTTGGACATAGTTCAAAAAGCTACCTGAAAGGGTGGGGTGGGGGAGGCATAAAAGAGGATTAAAATACTTTCTCTACTATGTATGTTTTTCCTAATTTGTGAGGTAGAATTGCAGTCCTCCTTTCATGGAAGCAGTGTGTCTTGAAAAGGTACTGATTTCTTTTAATTTTTTTTTTTTTTTTCAATGAGAGAGTGGGCCTGGTTAAACTGAGGCTTCCTGTTCCTTCTTTAAGAGATTGAACGGTTGTGAGAAGAATAGGTGTATGAAAAACTGGACAAATCTCTGCCTTAGTGAGGTGCCAAAAACTCACACACCAGCTTTCTCAGTCTGTGAAGGAGTCTTCAAGGAGAGAGCAAGGAACAATATTTTCTTGTCATGACAGAATCACAGAAGCTTTAAGATAACACTGAAAAATTATTTTCTTTTGAGTCAAAAGAAGCTGAGAAAGTAGTAAAAAAAACCCCCAAAACTCTTGTAACCAGATAACTTGATAGGTAATGTTTGTGTAAGAACAGTTAGAATTCTGGGTCATCTCTAAGCACAGCATCGTTACCTCTGAGAAACTGGTAGTTATTCTGTTATCACTGGAGGTAAAGGAAAGCAGCTGTCCAGTCTTTGGTAGTTCTGGGTTTTTTTGGGGAAGATAGTGTAGCAGTGTGTGAACATTTCCGTCTTGTCTTTATTCCCTCAGTAGCTGTGGACCATGATATAAAGATACAAGAATGGCAAGGTGTTTGGGGAAAAATAACACCATCTTACGTCAGCTGATATAGGGAGTTCTAGTGCATGCAGTCATTCAGGCTGTTGCCCCCGTGCATCAATATATAGCTCTGTGTCAGCTGGGGTGATGTTTTTCTTCACGTGCTGTTTAGTGATCCTCACTTTTCCACTGTTGTATTATAGTATTGTCATAAAAATTTTGAAGTATTATGTCACAACCTTTGAGTAAAATGGAGGCAAGTTGCTCAAAGGAGAGCAGTTACAAGTGAGGCAGTTATTCTGTTTTATTACTAAGCTGACCTGGGAGAGGATTTTTCTTAAAAATAAAGACTAATAAGAGACAAATAAGAGACTATATAAGCACATGAGGAATCGGCTGGGAGGGAAGTTCCTTACCAGATTTTGCTGGTGGAGAGGGAGGGAAGTAGTCCAGACATTTGAGAGAAAGCAAATCTGAAGTTGTATCATGTTAGCCTGCGCTTCCTGATACTATGTTAAATCTTTCAGAATATGCCATGTAGACTTTCTTCTTTGCCATTTGAGTGATAAATGTATATGTCAGGTAACAGATGACAAAAATGATGAAAAAATATCTCAAAATATATTTGAAATAATGAGGGTTTTTTTTATGGAGGGATGAACTCTTCTGCCTGCCAAGACGCAGTTCTTAAATTACAAAATAAAGGGTAGAGTTTTTATTATCTTCAAGACTGTCAGCATTTTTTAGGGAGCAATCCTGAAAGGCTTTTCATAATAACTTCTGTAGGAATGTTGATGTGGGAGGATAAGTAGCATGGCTGAGGAAGGGAGAGTTTTGGAACAGTGCTCAGCCTTTTTTTACTCGTTACTGGCTCTGTTTTCCTCCTGAATTGCTGTAAATGTCTGGAACACCAAACCTGTGTTCCTTTCTCATGGCGTTTACTACAGCATTGAGACTAGAATATGTGGTATATTTGAGACTTGTAAAACATTTCAAGATTTATAAAATCTCCAGAGGAGCAGTAGATATTGCATAATAGGAGTTGAGCAATTAAACTTAAGCTACTTTTTTTAAAGAGCACTGCATTCATGTTTACTGTAATGTGACAGAAGATAATAGATTTTGAAAAAACAGAATACCAGAAAAAGTCCCTGTGTTTGCATAGGCACTTCTAATAATAAAAAAAGCAGATGAATATGGTATTGTGGAGCAAACTGGTACTTGAGAGGAAACAAAGTGATCATTGTAAACTTTTAGAGTTTGTTCAATGTTCGGGACAGTTTTTAAAAAGTAAAAAACCTCATGAATTTCCATCGATATGGTACCTTCTGTTAGGCAAGTATGTTGACACTGCTTTTCTGTTTAAGGATCTAGGGAGCAGATTTCTAATGGTTACTTCTAACCATACTTTTTAGGTCATCATATATGTTAAAAGTGCAAAAATCTCAAGGATCACAGTCAAGATGTTTTAGTATTTCAATGCAGGGTAGACATGCAAATAACGTAACGGTATGTCAATCCTAATATATCGATAGATGTTACATTCATGGGAGTTCAAAAACTTGGTTCTGTTGTACAGGGGAGAATTGCTTCCTGTTGAAGAGTGCAGTTGGATATGTAACCTCTAAGTGATGTTTAGGCTCTCCTCTCACTAATGTAACCTGACCAGTAATCCTGAAGCTGACTAGAAAATACTGGGCTTTGGGTGTTGTGTAGAATAAAATCTTCATGTGTGGGTTCAGTCACTTCTATTGTATCGCAACTTGACTCCTAATCTGTGTCGCTATGCCAGTTACCGTGAGCTGAACAACTAGCCTATTTGATTTGCTCTATGTATTCTCTTGCAACATTAATGTCTTGAATGTTGTCTTACTCATGCCTGAAGCTTTTCCTACAGTTCCTTTATTTATCTGAGGATGGGTCAGCAGAGTAAAAATACTTTGCAGTACAATACTGATTCTGCTGGCCGTAGAGCCTGTAGTATCTGGAAGGAGGGATCACAGTGCTCTTCTAGGAGTGTGATGTTTGACATACAGGCCTGAATGGGTTTCAGAGATTTCTTTGTCAGAGGGATCTATTAGGTTGTGTTGTTCCCTTTCAAAGTAATCTTTACAGTTGGGAAATGTAAATGTGCTGAGAGTCTAGAATACTTCTACAGCACTCAAACTGGTGATGCAGTAAAACATTAAAAAGGGGCAAGGATACGGGAAATACTGCGTTATAAAGAGGTGCTGCCATATGCTAATAACCTGAAGTTCTGATGTCAGTACCTCGTAACTTCTTGATTTTTTGGCTAGTGGAGGACTTGTGTATGAGTTGCCTGATGAAAGGGGACCAAGAAGACTGGGTAATTCTATGACCAAACCACCTCATTCAGTGATTCCAAGGATCACAGTTCTAAGAATCTGTAGGAAAACTGTCTTAAGTTGTCTTGAATTTTAACAAGAATAAATTCCTTTTCTGTGAGGGTCAGAGGTTTTTTTCCTTCCTTGTCTCTGGATTTTAGCTGGAAAAACAGATTCCTCAAAGAGTGATTTGTTATCAAAACACCCATAGATGTACTTTTTGATACTGGGTAAACAGTATCAAAATTTAGTATTAGAATAGAACTTGTCAATGGATAGACAACTAACAAATTTCAGACCCTTAAAAAAATTAACAGTAGAATTCAATCAAGTTGTCGTCATGTATCGGCAGACGTTAGACACTTGCTTCTAAAGAAAACAGTAAAGATCGGGATCTGAATGTACTGCTGATTGTGTCCAAACCTGTGCTAAATAAAGCAGAACTGTAGCTGTAGTAACTTAATATAAGTGAACTCATTTAAAACAATATGCATAGTTTTCTGGGCGGAAGTAATTATAGTGAGCGTACATATTTGCACAAAAGTGATATTCTTCACTTTTGAAAAGTCTTGTGGAGAAAGCAAATCCCTAAACTTTCATTTGAATCTAGTGTGCTACTATATTGTGCATTAATAATCCTAAAATAAGAATAATGATGCTTTTATTTTGTTTAGCTGTTTAATAGGAAGATGAAGCTATATAATTCTAAGAACGCCGTTTCATGGTGCAACGAAGCAATCTAACGATATCTGCTGAAAAGTACGGGGTTTTTAACCTTCTCCTCCTAGCTGTGTGTTTCTGCTCTTTTTGTTGTACCACTACTTGTTTGATTCTCTAGCAAGCTTGTTCAGAAGAATGAGCCAGAAGACAACTGATGCTTCTGGTTGATGAAGAATGGGGGGGAACGCGCCTTGAACTGGCTTATTGTGAGATTGGTTTGATTCCACTATATGGAGCAGAGAGGCAGGGGAGGAGGGAAGAAAGGAGGAAATTTTTCCCTTTGGCAGCAATGAACCGTTGTGTTTTTCTGTAATGGGGAAATCTGACCATCCTCAAGCTATTCTGTAACTGATTGATGATAACAAAACTATGTAATATGGTGCTTTCAGAATCCAGAGCAAATTATCCAAACCAGGAGATAAAAATTTAGGAATTTAAAACTAATAAGCATGTTAGTCTCACTAGTGTGAGACTAGCTCTGGGTGAGTTTACTGGGCATTCCTTTGCGTCATCAGCTTTGGGGAGGCTAACGATAGAGAGATTTCCTTCATGCCACCAATGGTATGCAGTGGTCTATGGAAACTTGCTTTGGTAACAGGGAACTGCTACTTTTGTGTGTTTTCATCTTGGCAAGAGAGCCAAACCATTTGTTAAACCCAGCAGGAGAGTGGTTTATTTTGAAACTCCCTCCAGTTTTGTTTTCATGGTGGGAGGGATTCTCAGCCAGAGTTTTCTTTGGGAAAATTGCAAAATGTTTAGGTAACAATGCATTCATCATCTATTTTTCTAAGGCAAGAAGAGGCCATTATGATCCAATATATAACACTGCACTACAGTCGAGTGCATGTTAACCACAGAATTACCTAGTAATTGCCATATTGCGCCTATAAACTTTTTTTAAGGTATAGCATATCTTCCTCAGAAGAGGTAGTTTTGTAGAAAATTTACCACTTCCCTGGATTTCCTTACTTAATTAACCTCCCTATGTTTTACAGCTTAATTACATTCAAAATTTACTGTCTTGTCCCACTAAATGTGCTTATCCTACAGTTTATTTAAGGGAATGTAGGACACATGGCCTGTACTTTCCTAAATTATTTTGTCCCAGGGCTGCATTTGCCTTTTGGGAGAGTAATCCTTGCGTGTAGTAATTACAGGAGGTTAAGGAGAAAAGACAAAGAGAAAGTGACTTCTTGTTCACATGCTAACGTCTCTTTTCTGTTCATTTATGCTTGTTGGCCAATCTAGAAAATGAGACCTTTTTTTGCCACCTAATGTGAGGACTAAAGAAAAATAGATTTATCTTTTTGGGTGTTGGTTGGTTGGTTGTTTTTTTGCTGTTGTTTCATTGTTTTGTGTTGTTGTCTGGGGATAGTTTACAGTGTGAAGGAGGAGATTATGGTGACCAATACAGGATTACCTCTGTGTATTTACATGAGGAGAGACATTAACATTTTTCAGGTTTTTCAGCCTCTTCTGACAGCTACTTAAAAGTAAAGACTTCACTTAAAGTAAGGAGTCAAACCAAACGGTGTAAATTCGGGCAAACCAAAGATGTATATTCTGGCAACATTGGGGATGAAACCTATGTTCTTTGTTGTAGATGGTTTATTGGCCATTTAGACAGAAATACTTTTTCTCAGGCGCTGCCAAACTGTCCAGTTCAGATTTGTATTAAGATTTAGCATGTTGAAGTACAGCTATTTGCAGAATAAGTAACCAAGCTCAGCGTGGTGGCTCAACATGACTTCAAAATGCAAAGGAAGATGACATGACCCAGTTTTCATTAAAAAAGTGATAAATATCTCTAATTTAATATGGATGTCACTCGTCCTTTGTTATATGCAGAAATTTCAATGGAGGAGACGGTAAGAAGAAGAAGAAAAAAGGTAAAATGTGAAGAAAGAAGATGCCAAAACCAAGTATTTGAGTTCTTAGGTTGAAGGTAGACAGAGAAAGTCTTATTTTCCAACCATTGTCTATGAAAGGCTGCTTGGGTTCTGACTCTACAGATGCAAAAGGAAAGAATGACTATAGCTTTCACACAGTACTACAGAAATTTATAGCAAAAACAACTCCAAAAGAGAAACTGCAATCGTACTGGAGAAAGCAGTTGCTATAATAAAACCTGGCTATGATAGCATGCACAACAGTCTTGATGTAGTAAACCGAGCAGCAGCTGCTATCAGCTGAGAGTCAGTATGTTTTTCCATAATTACCACCATGCTCTGTGTGTTACGAGTATCTGAGGTGCTGGCTGCATCGGAGGTTGCAGTATGAAGTGTAACTGCATGTCTGTGGAGAAGGATGCACAGTGCCGTTGGTTGTAGCATTCCAGACTACTTAAGCATGGTCATCTTGCTGACTTACATGTATGTGGATGTGTATATTTGTCATCGGTCTGGAGGGTTAGAAATTCTGGAAGACTGTCAAGAATCTATGACATTAATGATCTTCAATGTCACAAGAATATTGGGAAAGTCAAACTCTTTGTTTAAGAAAAAAAATTACAAATTGACAACACTGTGATTGCAAAGCAGACCCTGAAAATTTGGTAACCTGTCAACAAAAGAACCCCGGACTTACTGTGAAGCAGAAGATTTAAGCCCTTTGTGACACTTGGTTAATTCTCTTCAGGGGTTTTCTCGTGAAACAACAGCTGGTGCTGTTTTGAGAAGTGTTATTGGAGCTCTAACAGTATGAAGATCTTTTATACAGGACAGAATACAAAGGCATTCTTGAGACAATTCCAAAATATAGAGAGGAGATTGTCAGTTTAACACTGCAGTGTAGTGCCAGCCCACTTTAAAAAAGAAAAAAGGGTGGGTGGGGGGAGCTTTTCTGCTATATTTACTTGCATGTTAAGTAGTAGAAACTCAACAGATGAAAGCGCTGTGGACTTCTGATGCTAGCAAGCCTGCGTAATAACATCAGTTTGTGTAGGCTTTTGTTTTTAGGCTTGTGTTTCAATAAGATGTTAAGTTAAATAGGTTCTGAATGTTTGTAATTTATTTTTTGTATACAGAATATATACTATACTTGGAGGATTGTACAAATAAAATCTGTCCTGCTCTATGACAATGAAAGTTAATTGTTTAAGTAGAGCATACTGACAAGGTGTTTGCAATATCTTAGTAAATATTATGGAATTAAAATTCTTTAAGACTATTTTTTTTCCTTTTTTTTTTCACTAATCACTGATGAGGAAGAAAATGTTATGCCGATCCTTTGTGTGGTCATGTCTGTCCTCTCCCTTAAATCATACCTCATCATGTTCCAGTTAGTGTGTTATAAAAGATAATAGACATAGCTGTCACAGGAAGCAGAGTAACAGAAGATCCTTACTACTGCTGAGTTACAGTACACTCGCTGTTCCCCAAGAAGTGGCAATTCTGCAGGACTAGCTCTTCCTAGGCAGCAAAGTTTGTCTAGGTTTGACCTCTAATCTCTGTCAACATGACAAGGATGCAGTAGCATCTCACAGAAGATACAGTTTTGATACTCTATACATTTCTTAATGATAAGCTGGAAAATACAAGCTCCTCCAAGTTGTCAGTAAGACTTTGACTGGAAAACAGAAATTCATTTCCTAGTGTAGTATTAAAGGCAAGGGCTTGTAGGAATTTGTTGGTGAATGTGCTTACCAAGCCAGTCTTCATGATTTATCAGCAGTCCTGGCTAACTGGGGAGGTCCCAGTGGACTGGAGATTAGCAAATGTGATGCCCATTGTGAGAAGGGCCAAAAGGAGGATCTGGGGAGCTACGGACCTGTGAGTCTGACGTCAGTGCCAGGGAA
>VZZY01022434.1:136-47374 GCA_013400335.1 Eurystomus gularis
AAGCCATGAGCAGCTGGTTTCTCCAGGAGGACACTGTGGGAAAAAGGCTTTACTGAAGGCTAGGTAGACAACATGCACAGCCTTTCCCTCATCCACTGAGCAGGTCACTTTGTCATAGAAGGAGATCAGGTTAGTCAAGCAGGAGCGGCCTTCGATAAACCCACGCTGACTGGGTCTGATCACCTGATTGTTCTCTATGTGCTGAGTGTTGGCACTCAAGATGATCTGCTCCATTATCTTCCCTGGCACCAAGGTCAAACTGACAGGCCTGTAGTTCCCCAGATCCTCCTTACAGCCCTTTTTGTAGCTGGGTGTCACATTTCCTAATCTCTCAGTCAACTGGGATCTCTGTGGTTAGACAGGACTGCTGATAAATGATGGAAATTGGCTTCGTGAGCACTTCTGCCAGCTCCCTCTGTACCCTTGGGTGGATCTCATCTGGCTCCACAGACTTGTGTGTGTTTAAGTGGTGTGGAAGGCTGTTGACCATCTCCTCTTGGATTATGGGGGCTCCATTCTGCTTCTTGTCCCTGTCTTCCAGTGCAGGGGTTGGGTACCTTGAGATCAACTAATCTTACTATTAAAGACTGAGGTAAAGAAGGCATCCAGTACGTCAGCCTTTTCCTCATCCTTTGTCACTATGTTCCCCTCCACATCCGATAAAGGATGGAGATTCTCCGCAGTCCTCATTTTACTGTTAATGTATTTATTGAAACGTCTTTTATTGTCTTTTATGGAGGAAGCCAGATTAAGTTCTAATTGGCCTTTCTAGTTTTCTCCCTGTATAGCTTCCCAGAATCCTTGTAGTCTTCCTGAGTGGCCTGCCAATTCTTCCATAGGCTATTGACTTTCCTTGGTTGGCCACTGGAACAGGCTTCCCAGGGAAGTGGTCACAGCACCAAGCCTTATGGGTCCCTTCCAACTTGAGATATTCTATGATTCCGTGATTCTATGATTCAGTGATTCTAACTTAGAGCTAGGTATGATTGATCAGAGTCCAGATGCATTTTGAATACCTCGAGCGATGGAGATGCCACCACCTCTCTGAGCTCCTGTTCCAGTAGTGCACCACCCTCACCAGATCTGGTCAGGTTTTCCCTTGTTGCAGCCTGTTGCTGCTGCTTCTTGTCTCTTTCTGTATTCCTCTGAGAAGACTGTGAGTCTGTCTTCTCTAAAACCTCCCTCTAGGAAGTTTAAGAGAGCAATTAGTCTTCTCCAAGCTGAAAAAACTCACATCCTTCAGTCACTCCTCAAATATGAGATGCTCCAGCCCCCTGACCTCTGCTGGAGTTATTCTGAGCTTGGCAAATTCTCTCTCATACTGGGGAGTCCCCAGGTGGGCTCGGTATTCCAGATGGAGTCACAAAAGTGCCATATTTAGTGGGTAAACTCTTCTCTCAGTCTTCTTGCTACCATCTTGCTAATGTAGCTAATGTATGGTTAGCCTTTGAAGGGTGCACTTCTTGCTCATATTTAACTTGTTGTTCAAGACCAGCCTAATTCTTTCTTGCAGAGCTGCTGTCCTCTATCTGTTCTCCTGCATCAGGCTTATTCTTCCTCGGTATTACACTTTGCATTTGTCTGCCACATTTTTTGAAGTTCTTGTTGGCCCACATCTCCAGCCTGCTGAGCCCTGGTCAGCCTGCTGAGGGTACAGTCCATGCCATCACCCAAGTTGTTGAAGATGACAGACAGTGTTAGCACTGGTACCAATCTCTGAGGAACATTCCTCTTAAACAGGCATTACTTCAAAGCATTGACTATCGCTCTCTGAGCCCACCAGTCTAGCAAGTCTTTCACTCAAGTTGGAATTTGCCCATGGACCGTGTCTCCCCAGTTTGGCTCTAGGGGTGCTATGGGAGACTATGTCAAAAGCCCTGCTAAATGATATGTGCTGCTCTCTGTTTGCCCGCAAAACCTGTCATCCTATTGCAGAGGGCAACTGTAGAGGACCAGGTACAGTTTGTCTTTGGTAGATCTATGCTGGTTGTTCCCAGTCACCTTCTTGCTGAAAATGGCTCCTGTGAGTGTTTCTCTGTAATCTTTACAAGGACTAAGGTGATGCTGACTATTCTGTAATACTCTTCCTCCTCCATTTTTTTGAAATTATGTTTTCCTGATTGCAATCTTCTTTATATATAGGAACTCTAAATTTTTAATAGTCTGGGCTAAAATGTAAATATGAGGGCTGAACTTAAAAGCCATTAATTATTCCTTAGAGTCATCTGCATTCACTGAAAAATGGCATGTCTGATTTTCGGGTGTTCAGTGAGATACAACTATATGTAGAAGACAGACAGTCTTCCATTTCTTAACTTACCAGAGTCAGAACACCACCAATGGAGTGGAAAAAATTGAGAATAATAATTTAGGACAAAATTAATGAGTATATCTGAAAATCAGATTACAGTTGCTTTAAATTGTACACCTCAAATGAGGCCTGTAACTATTAAAGCAGTTAAATGTGTGTTCAAGTTAAAGAGTTTGTGCAGTGCAGCTGATTTGAAATTGAACACTAATGCATCTTGCTGATCAAGATTTTAAATAAAAACATGGGTCTAATTTATAAATCAGAGCCTCATAACTGCAGAAGGACACCCCCAAAATCAAAACTCTTTGCCATTTTTACAGGACTAATACTATTCAAAGAATTTAGTGATAGGTCCATGTTAGTGTATATAGGCCAGTCAGTAGAGGGCGACAACGCGCTCAGTCATTTACAGGAAGTCAGGTGGTCAGTTAGAAGAAATAGCATTTTGTGATTTATCTGGACTGGGAAAAAAAGGGGAAAAGAAAGTTGTTCTGCCTGTTTTATCTTAGGTTAAAGTGTGAAAAAATGTCTGCAGTTCTGCCAATTTTGACAAGTCCATTTCAAATGTGTATAAAGTGGCACAGGACATGGTGTCCCCACATGATCAGATGGCCATCCAGTGAGCCGAAGTTAATTACACAGTTGAATCAAATCAATTAAAAAGTAAGAAACATTTATGGAAAAAAAATATCCTTGTGAATATTTTTTTTTCATCTCCTTGCTGGATTTCATTGTTCATTTGCTGTTGTTCCAGGCATAAGCCATTTGGCTTACACGCATGTCTGGCCCACATTCCTGCAAGAGATCTGTATTTACTATGATGAGAGAGTCTATCAAAAAAAAAAAAAAAAANAAAAGAGAGAGAGATGTGAAGAGAAGATTCTTGGAAATTTGATGATTGGAAAAATGACAGTTCTTGCCAAGGATTTTTCTGAAGACTGGAAAAAACAACAGGACTGCAACCAGCTATCTGTGGGGTAAGGGAGCTTTTAGTGTTGACGTCTTCCATTCCACAGAAAGACACAGATTCTGATCTATTAATCTCTGGTGAGGTCAGTAAGGTCTCCTGTTGTTCATAGTGCATTGACAGTCAAGAATATTCTCAAAACATTTCAGTAGGATACTTCTTTGTAAAAGGGAAAAATGGCATGAGCATATACTGTTTGAGAGCTCTGTCCAAAACTTTAAAAAAAGAGTAATGTGACAAGAATATTTTTAGCACAGCCTGACATTTATTAAAGCCTTAAAAAGTTGAACAAGGTATCATAAGTATAAAGCTGGGAGTTGAAAAAGAGCTGCAGATCTTTCTAGTTGTAACACACAGAGCCACTGAAGCTGCTACTAAATCTTACAGGGTATTTATTAGCAAAAATGATAATAAGTTTACAAAGATAGACAGTGTGTGACAATGGGCTCTGATTTAAGGAAGAAATGACTTGGAACTATGGTAAGAAGATGTTTCTTGACAACTTGGCCTAGTCATTTCACTGAGATTATAAAATTTCACCTTTCTTCAGGTAAAGAACACCTCTTACCTGACTGTCAAAGAAAAAAAAAGACAGTGGCCTTGCACAGATGATTGGATGCCACAATGGCAAGGATGGATGATTTCTCTTCTTTGCCCGAGAGGAGGAACTGTAAGGAACACTGCTGGTCCCATGTGTTCAAATGATATGAATCAGGCTCTCTGCAATCATCACTAATCTAGACTATTGTTGCCATTTAGACGTCTGAGCTTTCAGAGTCATTTCAGGCTTCTCCCAGTAGTTACAGGGTTTGGATACTTTCAGAGACGTTTTCATGCATTCACAGTATTTTGGGAGCTGTGGTTGTTCTGAGAGAAAACACCAAATATTGCAGTATTTTTGATGAAAATGTGTCAGTTGGCACAACTGGGCCCTGTCAGTCTCAAGTAGCACAGTATCATCACCAAGATGCCCTCTGCCATTAATATCACAGTGCAGGTGATAATTAGTTTTGCCCATAGGTTCTGTCAGTTTAGCAAGTATTTATTCATGCTGAAAGGTGTTCTGCTGGCAGAGAGCTCCAAATTCAGACTAATGTCAATTTTCTATCTTTTTAGCAAGTTTTGAGTAATTGTTTCCTCAGAATCACAATTATACTTTTAAAAAGTTGTACATATACAGGTCCAACAAAGCATCAGATATCTTACAGACAGGACTCCAGAAGGTGCCTGCTAATCTTTTCCTGTTATTTTCTTGATCCTACAGAGTCTTGTACTGCTGAGGAAACGAGACAGTGAGCCAAAGCCAGCTCCCCAGGGAGCTGCCAGAAAAGATGCTTTGTCCCTAGACTGTGAAGATGATTTTTCATTTCCTGTTACTGTTAAAAAAATGATATCTCTGCCCAGACTTCTAGTTGGGCATTCTCTATTTGGTGTAATGATCACAACAAGAACAAATCGGGCATGCACAATAACTGAGCATGCGTAGTGTCTGCAGGATGTCAGGCATAGCTTTAGCTCTGTGTTGCTTGTTTCACAGAGTTTGTGTGGCCTGTGCAGTGCAGCAGACAATGAGGGACTTGCGAAGACTAGTCTGTTTGACATAGAATCACAGATTCACACAATTACAGATTGGTTGAGGTTGGACGGCAGTTCTGGCGATCATCTAGCCCAACTTCTCTGCTCAGAGCAGGGTCACCTATAGCAGGCTGCCCAAGATCCAGTTTTGAATATCTCCAAGGATGAAGACTCCATAACGTTTCTGGGAAACCACTCTGAAAATATTTGAACACCCTGACAACAGAAAAGATTTTTCTCCTGTTTAAGTAAAATTTCCTGTATTTCAGTTTGTGTCCATTACTCCTGTCCTTTCACTGGATACCATTGAGAAGGGTCTGGCTCCATCTTCTTTACCTCTTCTCCCTATCAGGTATTCAAATACATTGACAAGCTCCCCTGAGTCTCCTCTATTCTAGGCTGAACAGTCCCAGTAATCCCATCCTCTTCTTATATGACAGATGCTCCTTTTAATCATCCTTGTGGTCCTTTGCTGTAGTCACGCCAGTATGTAAGGAACTCTTCTGTACTGGGAGCCCAGACCTGGATCCAGCACTTCAAATGTGTCTCACCCATGCTCAGAGGGGAAGGACCACCTCTCTCAGCTTGCTGGCAACATTTTCCTAATGCAGTGCAAGCTGCCACTGGCTTCAAGGACACATTGCCAGCTCACACTCAACTTAGTGTCCACCAGGACTCCTAGATCATTTTCTGCAAAGCTGCTTTCCATCTGGTCAGATCCCAGCTTGTCCTAAGGCCTGCAGTTATTCCTCCCCAGGGACAAAACTTGGCATTTCTCTTTGTTGAACTTCATAAGACTCCTGTTGGCCTATTCTGCATCTTGCCAAGGTCCCTCTGAATGGTAGCATGCTCCTCTGGTGTATCAGCCACTCTTCCCAATTTTGTATTATCTGGAAACTTACTGAGGATGCATGCTGTCCCATTATCCAGGTCATTAATAAACATGCTAAACAGTATTGGCCGCAGTACCAACCCCCAAGGTACTCCACTAGTGACTAGCCTCCATCTGAACTTCATGCCACTGATCACAGACCTTTGAGCATGGCAGTCCAGCTAGAGTTCCACCCATCTCAGTATCCACTTACTTTGCCAGTACTTCAGTTTGTCAATGAGGATGTTATGCGAGACAGTGTTGAAACTCTTGCTAAAATCAAGATAAAAAATATCCACTTCTTTCCCCTATCCATCAAGGTAGTCATTTCATCACACAAGGCTATCAGGTCAGTCAGGCATGTTCTCCGCTTCCTAAATCCACGCTGACTGCTTCCAATCACCTTCTTGTCTCTCATGTTTTTAAATGGCTTCCAGAAGGATTTGGTCCTACACCTTCCCAGGGGCTGATGTGAGGCTGACTGGTCTTTATTTTCACAGATCCTCCTTCTTGCCCTTCTTGACGACAGAAGTGACATTTGCTCTTTTTTCAGTTGTCAGAAACTTCTGCTGATTGTCACAATCTTTCAAAGATAATTGAGACTGTCCTTGCAATGACATTGGCCAGCTCCCTCAGCACTTTGGCATGTGTCCTATCAAGTCTCATGGGCTTGTTTATATCGAGTTTGCTTAAATGTTCCCTAACCCAGTCCTTCTTTACTGAAGGTAAGTCGTCTTTGCTCCAGACTTGACCTCTGGTGTTGAGGGGTCTGGTGTTGCTGAAGGCTGTTTTTACCAGTGAAGATCAAGGTGGAGAAGTCATTGAGAACCTTCATGTCCTTTGTCTCCAGATCTCCTGCCCCCTTCAGCAGCATGCCCACATTTTCCCCAGTGTTCCTTTAGCAGCTATAGAAGCCTTTCTTGTCATCCTTTAAGTCCCTCCTCAGATTCAACTTCTAGTGGTCTTCGGCTTCCAAAATCCTGTTCCTGCATACTCAGATAGTGTCTTTGTAATCCTCCTGGGTCACCTGCCACTGCTTCCACCTATTGTATTCTTATGTGCAGTGACAATTTATGTTTCCATCCTCCCTCCCGTTACCCTGTCCCTTGGCAGACAGCATGGCCACTACCAGAATTGCTCAACCAAGATGTAAATAGTTTGGCTTTCTTATACGACACTTGTCTTTAGGAGACTACCTCACACTGCAGCAGCAGAAGTTGCAGCTAGCAATTGAGTTTTGAGGTCTTGGGTAAAATGATTGCAGTTCCCACCAGTGATTAAGCACTGGATTTCATCTTCACAAGCTTAAAGTCAAGATCTGAATTACTGTGTGAAGGATGCTCTTTTCCCAAGCTGAAAGCCTGAATTACAAGTTTAAGCCCCCAAAACATGTTCAGAACTTGGCAATAACCCCCCCGGGAAAGACAGGTATAATAGAGCAGTGAGACAACTTTAACTGTGGCAGAAATATTAAACAAAACTGGAATACAGAGGACAGGAAGTGCATGAATATTCCAAAGGCAATACTAATGCCATTACTGCTTGTTGTCTTTTGATACATTCATTAAACCTTGAGTAGCTGGTGATTTTGCTAGCAGTGAAGTCTTGCCTTATTGGAACAAGAGGAACCTATCCTATATTGGCACTGTTCATGTCTCAGATTTTTCCTCCATCAGCTTTTGTCAGACATAGGAAGCTGTGTAACAAATTGTCTGAACAGCGGTTATGACATTATCAGTCTACTGCCGTGCTTGTCAGTCCTGGACTTGTTACTAACAAGGTCGTTATTGTGAGTATTTCCACAATGCCGTGCAAAACCTAACCCATTTGGCTCCAAAGAAGCAATCAGAACAATAGACTGGTAAATACCTTCTATTTTATTAGTTTGGGAAAAGTTGTCATTTTAATACAGGCAAAGAGCCCTCAGACGTAAAACAGGTATGAGTAAGTCAGTGTAGAGAAAAGCATGAAATAATAATAAAACAGGAAAGTCAGGGCAAAGGGGACTTAATTTCTCTCTGTATCCCGTCTCAGAAGTTGCCTGAGCATGGTGGCACCCTCCACAGCAGTAAGGTAGAGAAAGAAGCTGTGACTATCAGGCGGCCCCAATGACTCCATGACAACTGATTGCCAGAGTGCCTTCTGGGCCAGAAAGATCTGCAATTCCTGCTGGCACTTCAATTGCTGCCATCTAGTGTTATCTTGTGGGAGGACAAACAGCGAAGGTTGTGGCTGTTTTCATTATGAGGAGGTCAGAGAATACACTCTTCTTTTGCCTTGAGATGTAAATTGACTAGAAAGTGTGATTTCAGTCATAAGACAGACTACCTTCACACAGCTCTTACCTCTATTTTACCTACTAGCTTAAAGGCCGGGGCAGTTATACAGGAGCCTTGGGCTACAGGCTTCCTAAAGGTATCCCTTCCTGAAGGGATTTGAACCCATATTGTCTATCTCCCATGAAAGTTCCCTCAGTAATCAGATAAGCACATTCTGTTTCTAGCCTATTTCTGATGCTTGTCCTGCCATATGAGGTCACATCTTTGTCACTTCTAGAGATGCCACCACAGTGACTTGGGTTCTGTCTTGGTTCTGTGTTATGCCAGTGATTTGGATTATGGCTAAAGTGAGTATTTTTACAAGCTTCCTGAGGTGGGGAGAACTTCTGGTGTCCACTTTCTCTTGCAGCTCTCCAGAACTGGGGCAAGATCAATCTAATTCTTGCAGTATTGATAGGGCAATAAATTTGCTCACTCTGGGTGTCCAGTTACCAATAACATGCAAGAGGAATGTACTATAATGAAAGAGTACTCTGAAATAATCAGATGAGATTCTGTATATGCTCTAATTATCTTAAGAAACAGTCCACTCACTGGATAAAAGTTGTTTGTTTGTTTGTTTTTTTTCAGTTAGATTGAGATTTTCAATGACTATTTCTTTTTCCTGACCACAATATACTAACAGATGAAGAATACTCACAGGGAAAATCTATAGAGTTTTTGCTAATGGATACAGAGGGGTTTTAGGGCAGAGTCATGGCTCCTTAGGCATTATTTCTTTGACTGGAATTTTTTAGCAACAGGGATCCTGTGTGTGCAGTATATATAACTATATAAGTATTGTCTATGGTATTAGCAGAACTATTCAAACACAAGTAAATATGGGAATGTTATGCTGAAAATCTCAGTTATTTCTAATTGATGAAAATACCCTGGTGTTTATGCAAAGCTACACAATGACTCACAATGAAATGAAGTCAGCAAAATACCAGACGTTTTTACATCCAAAACAGAGACAAGTGCCATATGTTCATAAAATACTTTTCTCCTTAGTAAGTGTTTATGAAGACATTGAATGGATGATTTCCAAAAAGAGAAACTTGTGTAATATTATTTTCAGATAACAGAAGTATTAAGATTTTTTCTTTTCATTTACTTATTTTCATTGTAAATCAGATGACACATGAAGGTATCTACTATACCACTCATAGCTATAGCTTATTGTGCCTTGGTGCCTGACTACAAATACAGCAAAAAATATGGGAAAATGTTTTTACCTGCAGACCAGAAACCCTGACTGTTACTGTTTGATGGGTCTAGGAGTGCCTGTAGTCAGACTGAGCTGTACATAGTGGATGCTGAGCCTGGTGAAACCTGGTGTGGAAGACACTTCTCACCTCAAAGCTTGATCTTGAAAGGTACTGAGTTCAGTGGGAACTGAGCCCTCTAAGAAGATGGTAAGAGGTACTCTCCTTCAATTATGTGGGAATTGGGTGGAAGCAGATTTAGTCCTCATACTAAATATTCTCTTACTGAGTTTTTCTGCACTAACTGGAATAAGTTTTTCTGCTTAAATTGCTTATGGATCTTTTAGTAATGAGGATACTAAGCTGTTGATTGATGCTGAAAATAGGAACTAGAGGATGTGGTGTATGACAGGGCAAAACAGGTAGGTAGGTGGCAAGTGTTTGCTTTCTTTTACAATAAAAGAACAAGGAGTCGTTAGATGAAACTACTAGGGACAGTTTCAAAGCAAACAAAAGGAGATTATTGCATTGAGAAACAGTTAAGCTGTGAAACTCCTTGATGAAGAATACCATAGCTGTTAAAAGTTTATATGGGTTCAAGCACAACTGAGCGTATTCTTGGAAGAAAAGGATCTGTGAAGAGTCATTAAATAGATAGATATATTTCCAGCCAAAGAAATCCCTGTTGCAAATGCTGAAATCTAGAGAGTATGAAGTCCTACTCCACGCTTGCCTTGTTCTTCTACTCTACTCTGTGCATCAATTGCTGGAAGTGGTCAATGGACTGGACTGGCCTGTGGTGTGAATCAGTGTATCTGTTCTTAGGTACTGCAGCTACATATTTGAACTTTGTCTTCCAGCCAGTAAAGAAGAAAAAAAGGAGCTCTCACATTAAATTCTGAACAGTGCTCTGTAGCCCAGAGTGGATTTCAGGTAGCAGGAGAGATGCAGAGTTTAAAGGGTGCATATGATGTGCAATATGAGTACAATATGATAGTCGTCCTGGGAAATAAAACAATTGGAACAAACAACATTTTTTTTGCATCTAGCTGGGAGAAGAATTATTCATTTGACTGAGTTGTAGACCTTCAGGTTCTATGATAATACATTACCTATTCTTGTATGTAAAAAGAAAGACACAGAAAAAATCCCAGTCATCTGGGTTCATCCAGATTAATTACTGGCTTTGAGAATTAACTTTACCTTGTGCCTAGCTTCAAAACTAGCTGTCATAGCTAATCATATTATTAACATTTCTATTTGTTTTGATGGTACTTCAACCAGCCCCTAAGCTTGCTTTTTTTCTTTGACTTGACTATATTTTTGACATGTGCAACATGCCAGTGTTCCTATGTCACTGTTCATTTGGGCCAATATAAAACATTCTCAGTAATTTTGTAATATTTGAATGATTCCAGCTGATTTGTGTGTGAGGGTGAGGGGCATGTTTAATACCTTTTCCTGTAACCCCGGAGATTTTGTTATTCTGGAGCCTACCTGCAAACCCACATCTAATATTCAGAGCTTCTCCTTTAGCTGATAATAGGATGGGAAATGTATAGTATAGGTTGCCCTGTACAAATTGTCTGATAATTTACCATAGTCTCAGTGGCAGATCTGACAACCACAATCCATGTTTTATTTGCAAACAGATTTTTCTTAATCAGATGTGGAGGTATACAATCTACCTTTCACTTTCTCTCACAGACTTGAGGGATCATGTTTGCAGTCAGCAGATCTTTCAGGTTTTTATTCCTTTTGTAAATTTTTATGCTGAAAGTTGGTTTTCATGTTTGTGAGACACAGGAAAAGACAATGTTTATCTAGCCCCTTTTGTTAGCTGGAGCTGATGATAAGCCCTTCACAGCTGACTGACCTTCTATCTACCAGTCCAATCTTTTGATTCCTTGATATGAATCCAGCCAGAGTGCTGGCATTCGCATTTCTGGGTCTCAAACTTTAAATGCTGATCCCAAGTCTTTACTGGTCTAGACCTAAATCCATTTTGGAGTGGTCTTTGAGACTACTTTTTCAATACTTCAGACCCAGAGATTTTTTAATTTGTAGCTTTTCAAAGTTGTGTGCATCTCATTGTCACTGGGTTGCTGGCAGGACAGCCATATCAGGTTGCTGGTCCTTGCTGCTATGGATGAAGCTCTCCATTCCAAGGACTGTTTCAGTCTTTCATCCTCTGTAGATTGCAATCCTCTTTGCAATCAGCCTGTAACCTTGTTGATTGTGCACTGCAGGGAGTAAGGGCTATTCCTTCTTCTGGCAGTTTTCCTTTTGGTCTGTCTTTTCTAATGTATTTACGTAAATCTTTAGCTCATGTATTCCCACAATGCAGAATAACTTACTATTGTAGGCTTCAAATTTCATCTGCTTAACTTGTGGGTTTTCTGGCATATACACCTTTTTAAAGCTTGATTTTAACAGAAGTAATTTTTGATTGTAGTTTTTACCATTTTTGCTGGTAGTTCTGCTGTTATCCTGTTGTATCCACACCATACATGCTCACCTAGGACTGCATGCCTGTAGAGAGCTATAATCTTCTGTTATTCTTGAAGCTTGTTCTGAATGCCAAGCATTATCTTAATTTCCTATATTTGCCACCATGAGCAATTCCACATGCAGCTTTTTTGTGGGCACAGAGAGAGCAGGAACTGCTGTTTCAGCATGTCACAGCACATAAAGTACTCTTCACTAGGTGTTTCTACACAGGATCTTACCCTGTGGAATACAAAAAGTAATCCAAGAGTGTTTACGCTCTGTAGCCAAGAGCAGCTTTTTCATGCCCCATAGCACAGCTGCCATGGTATTGCTTAGCCAGTGGTGGATTAGGTATCATAGAATCATAGAATCATTTTGGTTGGAAGAGACCTTTAAGATCATCAAGTCCAACCATTAACCCAGCACTACCAGGTCACCACTAAACCATGTCCCTCAGCACCACATCTACTTGTCTTTTAAATACCTCTGGAGATGGTGACTCCACCACTTCCCAGGGCAGCCTGTATGCTCCCTTGCAGAGCCTCCTAAAAAAGTATGAACTCTAAGGCAATCTCCTATGCTATCTATAGATTCATTTTGTCTCCTGTCTGGCCAAGATAACAAGTACTACCTCACTTGAAGGAAGGCTCCTTCCTCAGGCTTCATTTCAAGCATAAGGAAAATAGAACAAGCCAGGCTGAAGAACAAAAAGCCTGTGCTCTACCTTAGATCATGCAGCAGTAACCACCACCTACATTTAAAATGGAAGAAAGAGCTTTTCTATCCCAAGATAACCCCATGGTAGCCACACTATGCACATACAGCTCCTCCTGCTCCATCTGGACCTCAGATAAGTGTATTGGTGAGGACCAAGTCCAGCTTGTTACAAAATGGGTTCAGCCCCTACCAGGTCCTTAAAGGTTCCGTTGCAGGGCTAAGGGTTGGCCTTGCTCCATACATTTGTACTTTCTTGCTACACACTAAGCTCAGCAGAGTTGTGTGGTGTGGTGAACTCTGCGCGCCCGACCGCGACATCTGGTAAAAGCAAATGAATCACAATGGCATTGAGAAAAGGAGAAGCTGTTTTCACAAGGGTTCTGCAAACCCTGTTTGAATTCACTGTGTACTACCTGAATAGAAAGGGCGTATACAACTAAAAGGAATATGAGAAAGGAAAATAGTTCCCTGACTTGTTTTCAACTTGGTGTCTGCCCTCCTGCATTTAGTATGGGAATATGTGGTGCTGTGGTGTTGGGAAATAAACAGATCTAGCTGGAAGTAACAGATTTGCTTCTTTAGTCTCGCAGCACAGCAACCCTTGAATAAACATGAATAAACCCTTCATAAGAGCCCTCCCGAAGCAACTGCCAAGTGACAGACGGATGAGTTGAAAGGTTGCAATGAGGGAGAGGAACAGAAGGGCATGTTCATTAATGCAGAATACAACGAGAGAGCAGGAAGATCCAGTCCTTGCGGAAGCAGAAGGAAGGCTTGATATTTTCTCAGCAACTGAGTACTGCCACTGGGAAACATGGTAGCATGGTAACAGGATGTTTTTTTTTTTAGTTAGAGAAATTTCCCAGAAGATTGGTAGTGGAGGGAATACTCAGAGCTTTGGTAAGTGTCTGTAACCCCATATAATGCTTTCACTGTATGTTGTACCAAGAGGAGGGGAGTATTAAAAACCTACCACATTACCCAGTCCTTTCTACATGTCTTGCTCTTGCTGTAGGGATGAGGTAGGAATCACCTCACCCAGGTATGTCACTGGAACTCGTACAGCATTAGGTATTTTTTTGTGGCAATTTTTTCCATTTCCCATTATTAGTTAGTGAAGCAATTTTAAGTCCTAGTCCCACACTAGAAGGAAACTAAAGGGAGGGTATAAAAAGTAACTGAAAGTAAGTCTCATTATTTCAGAGAGACCTAGGATGAGGCCAGATCCTGTGTTGCAGGTAGTGTTCCTGAATGACAATCAGTGAGAATTCAGCCTTGGAGGTTTTATCTAAGATGACAGTCTGACAATAAGTGAAAGAGCTTCTGAGGCAAGATCTTGTGAAAGAGAGAGAAAGATGCTTATTTTCACTTCCACCGCTAATTTTGTATCCGGCTAACTGGCTAAGCTTGTTCAGTACTCATATTCTGTGAGTACCATATTTCAGCTCTTTGCCCTGAAAAGCAAGATGTCCTTATGCTGCACATCCAAGACTTGCACAGCAGTCACGTGCTTGGCAAAATGAAGGTACTGTAATCTTCTCTGAGTATTAGAGATCTTGGACTACTCCAGGTCAGGGAAAACCCATTATTTTAAATGTAAGCAAACCCAGATGGCTCAGATATGTCAGCACAGCCAGCATGGGCTCTGAAACTACTCGCTGACTTTCTAAGATAGGTAGTACACATCTCTTCTTCAATATGTGCCTCCTGTCACTAGTCCTATCATCTGATCTGCTTCATCTGAGGGCTTCTTAAGGAGTCATCAGGAGGCAACCATATTTCTGTTCCCATGGGTTCTGGTCATGGGTGATATTCCCCAACTTGATGCTTTGGAGTGTTCTTCAGGTTTCAATTTTTTTTCTGTGTTTTAAATAGTCCAAAAAAGACCTTATCAAAAGTTAACAGCGGTGTTCCCTGTTGACTTTCAGCACATACCCACTCTGTATGGAGCATGCAAGCAGAAGAGACAGGATCTAGCACACGACCCCCATGGGCTAGAAGTGACTCTAGCCCTGTTCAGTTAATCTACATCAATTTGTAAGAATCTATGAACTTGTGACAAAGCTCTGATTTTTGGCTTCTGGGTGCTGAACATTTGATACCTCTGAAGATACTGAATAACAAAAATTTCTGACATTTGCTTATCTTTATTTCCACCCCCCTCCCCCCCCAAATATAGATCTACTCTCTTACAATATATGTGTATTTTACTGAATTTTGGAATCTTGCCATCAAGCTTTGTGTCTGTGGTTGAACTGAAGAAAGAGGGAGGAAAATTTGCTCAAAGAGAAGAAGGTGAAAAAGACATGCTACTTTTTTCAGTAGTGGATTTTATGGATTGACCAAATCCATAAAATTTCCTTTAACCCAAAAGGTACCCACGATTTCACAATAGTTTTCTTCTGCATGACTGAAGGTCATTTTCTAAGTCACAGCATTTAATGAATAAAGTGTCTCATTGAGAGCAAAGACAGACATGATCTGCAAGCACTAAAGAATCTCAATGGATATAAACAGATTTTACTGACCTTGTGGGTGTAGTTCGGGAAGAGTTTGCCTCTGCAGTATAGACTTGCCCATATACCATGATGCTATTTAACATTAGAAAGAATTCATGGCTACAAAATGTTTAGGAAGTCACACTGAGTTACATACAGAACAGAAACCTCAATAGAAGATGTCCTAAGCCAAAAATCTTGCACAACGGACATGCAAATGCAAGTGTGGGTTACAAGGCAAGTATTGTTGATAATATGAAAACATGGTGTGTTGCAATAGCAGGAACAGGTGCTTCCAAATAAATTTCAAATAAATTCTTTTATCAAAGTCATTTGTTATGATGCAAATATCTGATAGATCTCAGACAACATTAATATAGAACTAAAGACATACAGCCTTTGAAATAAAATACAGCTGAATACAATCAGGAATTAAACACAGTTCCCTGTGCAGAAGGATCAAATCCCACAGCATCAGCATGGAGATGAGGCACAACACTGAATTTAGAGAGAATTCCAGAGGGGTGGTATGAAATCCTGCAAACTTCCAGGTCTCTTTGTATGAATAAAAGACGAAAAATTTCTCACCAAGCAAAGATAGTCATTATGTTAAAAATTTTAGTAGCAATTTGATTGTTTGCCATGATGGAGAGCACATAGAGCTGGAAGATATTATATTCTACCCACCTGAAACACTCTCCTTAGATACAGAATACTTAAAATAAAGCCTTCAGAGGTTAAGAGAGCACTGAGAAAATTTACCTTTTGAGAAAAGTAACTCCTGGCCTAGGAAACTTGAAAATACCCAAGAAAGATGCAATATTTTAATGGTGTGTTCTCTAAAATGTATGTTTAAAGCTCATTTTAATTGTAAACCCTTCTATCCTAGTGAAGGTTTAGTTACACATCTGGAAATAGGTATTTAGGCATTTACTTAAGAATAGCATTGCTCCTTCTAGGTTTTGGAATCATCCTCTGTACCAGTCCTGTCATATGACATTTTCCATCCAAATGTGGGTAAAGGGGTTTAGATTTCTGAAATTCTTGCCATTGAACATAGTAAGATAAAAAGAGACAAATGCAATATTCTCTAAATGCCAACTATAAAGCACCTATGTGACCACCTTGTGTCAGAACTTCCTCTGTGAAATGCTTCCACAGAAAGAGGAGCTTTATCTCCTTCAAGGATGACTTGGAATTAAGGGGCCTCATCCCACCTCAAAACCTGGTTCTGTAGGAGAGGCAAAGCTTTCTGACTGAAGTAAACTCCTTGCAGTTGGAGGGCTGACCATCCTTTCTCACTCAGACTAGATCAAAAGATCAAATACTTGCCTGATCCTTCTGCATCGCCTTGTTAGATACCTGAGTTCTAGGAGCAGAAGTGGGAGTCCAGGGTGAATCAAACTTCAGAATGACTTGATTTAATGGCCTTCATGCCCTGGGATGTGTTGTGCTGGCAGGGTAGCTACCTTCTCTTTCAGGACTGTCAGCTGTAGAAGTATCCTTCAGATGGAGGCTGGATTCCTTTGAGCTCATCCTACTCTATAAGTACAGAAGCACAAGTGGATGTGAGTTCTGAAGGTGGATTGAAGCTCTAAGCACACTGAGCATAATTTTAAATTAAAACAAATGCTCTAAGTCTTCAAGGGATATTTTGCAAACTTGACAAGGAAACAAATTTCAATTCATTTCACGCATTCATTCAGAGATGACTTGATAAAAAAAGAATATCATAAGGGGAAGGGAGTGGCCTGACAGAGAAACCACCTCTTCAATGCTTAGATCAAAATTTTGGCATGATGTCTGAACAGAAGTGTGTTACAGTGAAATGCATCATATGCTGCCTGGCACTGTGTTCCTTTTTGTTGGGCAAAATATACGTAAAAAAGAAAGGCCAGATTTTGTCTGAAAACCTGTCCCTTGCAAAGTAGCCTAGCTTGAGCAAACAACCTTGCTAGGGTCTGATCAAAAGCCTGCAGAAGTCAGCGACAGGCTTTAGTCCCTTGCAGAGGCCTCGTGTCTGTGGCCAGCTGTGTGCTGGAAGGGTGCAGCCAGGAGCCTGTGCCTGCAGTAGCCTGCTCAGGTGTGCACCTGCTACAGCAGGGCCAGTCCCTCCATAGACAAATCCACTTACTCGTGTTTACTGTCTTGCTGTGGTACAAGCCCTAACAAGCCTCCAACACTAAGCAGCTTTTCATGGCCAGAGTTCAAACATACAAAATGAAGCATACTCCATGTATTCAGACTGTTTCTACTCTTTAATCAACATCTTTCTATTACTCCCCTGTCTTATTTCACCCTTTTTAATTTAGCGTGTAAAACAATTACACCTTCTTCCTTTCTCTAGTGTACAGAGATAAGTTTCTACTAATTACAGCCCCCCAATATCTTAAGAAAGATTTGTTGTAATGTTTTCTATGACTGCAACCATCCTTTAACTTGGGAATGGAGTTTTGGCTGCGACTCTACATGTGTCAGAGGTGCTGCCACACAGGTTTTGCTTTTGAAAAATGGTTGAACTACTGAGAAAGTTACTTTGCACTGGAAAATTGTTGGATTACTCCTAATATTAGGGGCCTAGTCTTCTTTACAGTGTGACCACTTTGCTAGTAAAAAGGGGGTTTAGAAGAAATTATACCCTTAAGTAGCACTGCCAACTCTCACACTATTATTATGAGTCGCACAGTATGTCGCTTGAAGTCCTAACTCCTCAGGGTAGGTGCTTGGGTGAAGGTCTCAGCTTTCTTTCTTTTTCATTTTTCTTTCTTTCTTCTTCTTTTTTTTTTTTTTAATTTATGGTTCCTAAATTTATAAAGAAAACCTTTAAAACTTCAGCTTCATCCAGCAAGATTAAGAGGCAAAGAAAAACACATAAGCAAAATAATAATCAAAATAAGATTTTTGAACTAAGCTTATGAACAAAGCCCATATCCAGGAGAAGACTGAGGACTGACCACATCAAGAGACAGAACAGTCTACCAAGCTTCTAAAGACAAAGAATTTTTGTGAGTTTATTGACTTATTAGCACATGTACCTATTTTAATCCCTTTCATCCCAGTCCTTCACTGAGTTCTCAGGATGGTGACCCTGACCAGATCTTTGGGTTGATATTGTAATAAAAATTATGTGTTGGGCTTGGTAACACCAGCTATAATTAAGGTTTCCTAACCTTCTATATTTTAAGATCCTGTTTTTGGTTGCATATAATTTGCCAGATTAACTATTTAGGCTGAAATTACTCAGGTGCTTGCCTGGGATGGAATCTTTTGCTGAGTAAAGTTTCATGTGTAGTCTTCAGCTGTTTCCCAGAACAGATTTAAAGGAAAAAGCTCATATGAAAACAGTTTGCATGAAACAGTTGAACTGGTTTCACTGAAAATTGCTAACATTTGCCTGCTTCACACCAGAGACCAGAGCTTTGTCAGGAAACAGGCAGTGCTGCCAGCGGTGTGCTTTATGCTATCCCTGAGAAAATTTGTTCAAATTTGGCTCTGTTTGGAGCCCCTGAAAATCACAAGGTCACAGATGTTTGCCTAACCTTCAGTTAAAAACTTCTTCTACTATTCTATAGCCTTCTAAAGTAGCCTGTCCTGGTACTTTTGTTAAAGAGGTTTTCCTAATATCTAGCTAAAATCTTCCTTGCTGTAAAGTAAGCTAAATTCTTCTTGTGCTACAGTGAGTGGACATAAAGAACAACTGATCACTGTCCTCTTCAGAATAACCTTTTATGTATTAGAAGACTGTTATCATGTCCCTGCTCAGTCTTCTCTTTTCTAGACTAAACAAACCCCATTCCTTCAACCTTTCCTCATAGTTCCAGTTTTCTAAACCTCTTATCATTCTCATTACTCCCCCTCTGGCTACTTTCCAATGCATCTACATGTTTTTTTTTACTGTGCAGTGCCCTAAACTGGACACAATAGCAGTAACACAGAATAAATTCCCCTCTGCTTCTCCTACAACATTCCTTCCAACATGACCCAGAATGAAATTAGTTTTTTTTTTGTATCAGCATCATGTTATAAATGCGTATTTGACTTCTCCTGCACTCTGATCTTCCTCCTGGTGTTGTTGCCTGCTCCTTTATTCCCAGTTTTGCTAGCATTTTACTCCTCCTTCATAAGTATAGGGCATTGCATTTATCTTCACTAAATTTCATTTGGTTAATTTTAGACAATGCTTCCAATTTATCAAGGTCAGTTTAAATTCTTTTCCTAACCTTTTAAAAGCTTTCAGCTCCCTCCAGCTTGACATCTTCTGCAAATTCTACACTTTTGCTCTCTTTTCCATTATCCAAATCATTAACAAAAATATCAGATAGACTAAACATTACAGAACCTAGTAGGACCACACTTGAAATGCATTCACAGCGTAATATCAAGTAGCAAAATTACTTTTTACACACACTTGACAGGTGTGTGGCCTCACATATTCATATGCCTCCTACTTTAAGCAGCAACAAGAATATCAGAAGTAGAGAATAGGAGACAAAAATCCTGGCCCAGGAATCCACTTGGAATTCCACCAGTTGTCTGCTGCTGTGATTGTGTAGTGAAGCCTCCCCAGGAAGAGAAGTGGCACACTTCTGTGGGTATGTGGGATTATGGCAGACTAGGGACCAGAGACAACCTGTAAGAAGCAGAAGGGCTGGTTGGGAACCATGGCACACTTTGACTAGTTTCTGTCCAGATGATTCAGGGAGAAGTACCCAACTGTCTACCTTGGCAAGTAAACCTAAGACCTGCCACAGAAGAGAAAGCTGCAGGTGTTTGCTTAACATCAGAGGTCAAAAGAGTCATGGAGAATTAGTCTCAGGCTGCTGAGGACCCCTGAATGTTTAAGAATGGTAAGGATTGTAGAGCTTGATAAGTTATTGTACAGTAAAATAAATAAATAATAATTAAAAATATGTATACACATACCGAATAAATCTATAATGTCACAAAGTCAAACATTCAGAGCTCACAAACCACATAAATGAAGACTGCTGATGGAAATTCAATTTATCCTCTTTCTGGGTATGCTTTACAATAGTTTATAATAACTTGATTTTCCAATAGGACTCTGACTTAAGGAAGATAATATTAAGGAACAAGTACTTAGGAAATATTACCACTTGTCTTCATAATCAGTATGTTTCAACATGCTGTATTTACCACACAGTTCAAGCTTGTGTGGTAAATAAGTGGATTACACTTAACTTTATAAAATTAGCCTGCTTTTAAAGTATTTAATTTTGTCAGGTTAAATACAATTCTGACCAAAATCAAATTACAAGAAAAAAGGAAGAAAACTGGCAAATGATATTCAAAGAGTATGCAGGCTATGCATATCTTTTGCTTAGTACCAGGTTAAGATGGTTCTGCAGGAAGAGACTGGATGAAGTTGTATGACATTGGGAAAAGAGGAAAATTTTTGATGAATGGTGATCAAAGACAGTAATGAAAGAATCCCCATTATTCATTAACACAGGACAACTCTTACAAGTATCACCTGTCAAGCCAACCAGATGATACATTTGTGGTCATTACCCAACAATCTAGGCTTCTGGAAGACAGAAAGAGACATGCAGCTACTGTGCACCAGGTGGACTTGGCTTCCAAGCAAACATGGAATAAAAGGATTTTTCATATTTTTCAATATGAAAACATCCCTTTTCTAACAATAATTTTTTTGGTTTTTTTAACTGTGTAAACAATCCTGAAAGATTTATGATCATCAAGAAACAAGGAATGTGCTTTAGGAGATGGCTATTGATTATTTGATCTACTAGACACAAAAGTAGAGATTTGAGCTTCCATGGGTCAACCAAAATGTAAAGAACATTTAATTGCTGCTCCTCTGGCTTTAGAAATTTCCTTTTTGTATTCATGATGTGAAAGATAAAAGCTTGTTGATCAACCGTTATCAAGGATACCCCTTTGCAAGCTACAGAGACTTCTCAGCATTATGCTAAACTTGGTGCCCTCTTACTAATGACATAAATCCACTCTATGCAGGGGCATGGACATTGGCATAATATCATGAGGTACAGAAGCTTTGAAACAGATCCAGTGCTTAAACTTCTGCAGTTAAGAAGGCTTTGTAATTGTGTCCTTTTACACTGCTTTTAAGCTGTTTACTTCAGTGCTAATTTTAATGGTAGTGTTAACAATGGACATATTATATGCAAAGGTACTGCTCCCCTCAGATTCATAGTAGATGTGGTCCAATCTACTGAAAGCAAGAACGGATTCTGACTAAATTTTAAGCACCCAGTGAACTAGTTCTCCTGAAGTTTACTGCCTGAGTTGTCTCACAGGTCAATAGAAAGAGTCTGAAAGCCTGCAAAATTTCCAGGTGGAGAGAGACACATTTGTCCTCTGGAAGCATTCACAAACACCTACTTCTCTCCACTGACTATATAGGAAATTTGGCACTTTCTTTCAGGAGACAGGTTACATACAGTCCTAAACTTTAGGTATGGGTTAGGAGGTGACATACACATTATATATTCAATTTTTGCTTTGAAAACAAGGGGGAGGGACTGTGTGCTCTAACACATGCAGTGCTTTGGAGAAAGTTGAAGGGCAGTGGGCCTTAATCTCATTTCAGCCAGGTGTTAGCCTGGGGTAACTCACTAATGACAGTGGAGTCTTGCCAGCTTAGCACCTGCACAGTGAGATCAAAACCAAGCCCATTAATGATGCATTTAGAGCTGGCTAGAGAACAGCAGTTCCACTTCATGATAACTTTGAAGGCTGCAGAAGAGGTTTTTTTTCCTATATTGGCATAAAAACAAAACCTTCCAAGCATTTTGTCAGAATGTATTTGAATGGAAAAATATATTTTTGGATCAAAAATATCAAATTTCTGTCTGATCCTTCTTTCACTTTTCTTCTAAACTTAGAGACCTCCTCCCCACAAGTCAACATGGTCACTTTTCCATAAAGCCCATCAGCCTCAGCAGAGCAGTTTGGTTTGGCAAGAAACTTCAGAAAAAGGGCTTTGCAGCCACAGCTTTGAGTCCATTGCATGCAAAGTTATAACAAGCAGAGATCAGGGAATAGACAAGATAAAAAAGATACCAAAATAATAGTTTCACTTTAATCAAATCCTTTCTTGAGGCTTGAGAAACCTTCTGTAACTGTGTGAATGTTTTTTAATTTTATTTTTTAATTTCCATTGGCTTGTCCACTTGTGACTTGCAGCTGAAACTACAAGCAGTAGTGCCAAAACACCATGGGAAAGACCATACCTTCTATTTTTCTGACCATACAGTGGTATCCTCAAGACAGCAGGTTCTCATGAAATTTCCAGCTGCCACCAGGCTGGGTCACACACTGGTTTGCAGTGTGCCAGCACAAAGTAAAGATGACAAAGAATACAATTGACTGCAGGGCAAGAAGAAATTTGGGGCTATTTTTCAGTTTGTTTGAATGCCATAAAGGTAACTGGTCATCTTTGCTTTTGGGTGCAGCTTACATTGGCTGCTGATTAACATTCAGACATGGTACTCTGGGTAGTGACTGTTGGTTACTGAATATCAACAAATCCATCCTTTTTTTTTTCCTTTTTGTCGAGAACAAGAGGTCAGAAAATTGTACTGGCTCTGAAAGCATTAATTCAAGCCTGTTAAATTGTTACTTTGTACTTTTCATGTCAAAAGTATTTTCCAAAAATGCATGTGTCACCTAATGTGTTACTTTATTTAGAAACAATTAAGTATTTCCTGGAGATTGCAGAATGTCAGTTATATAAAATGCTGTATTTACCCCTGTTTGGCTCCTGCTACAGCAGACAGAAAAGTAAGTTCTTATATTCACGTTTAAGAGCAACTACCATGGCCCATTAAATGCTGTCAAATTTTGTTATCATTCTTCCTCTTATCCCTCCTCCCTCTATTTTTTCTACTTAAATAGATTGGACATTCAGAGCATCTCATGCATGTTGGAGGAATTTCCTGGTGCTGGCAACAAGCTGATATAATGTCAATCCCCCCACAAGCAGTCCAGCAGCAGAAGGAGAGAGAAGATTTTGGATTTGCCATCTTTACAGAATATTTCTATCAACTCAAGCTGCAGTAGAAGTAGAAAAAACACACAGTAGAGACAGCAAAATAACCAGTGATGCACTAATTCCCTGTAGGTCAAACTAACTACTAATAAGTTACTAATAATACAAACTACTAATTACACAACATCAAAACTTAAAACTAACAAATGAGGAATGTGAGCTACAAATAGATATTCACTGATCCTCGTTCTTACAAATCCATCAGTCCAGAGGAAAACCTGAAACACAGAAACATGTTTCTTCCCCACCATGAGCTTCTGGGAGCACATGGACCCCTTTCCAGCCTTGTACATATGATTTATAGAAAACAGCAGGATAGGATGAAGGCCTTGGCTGTGCCTTCAAGAGGCTCAGTGGGCTTAGTCCAGCTCATCCAAAAATCAGCTGGTGTGGGGAAAGACTGGAATAGAAAACTTCATCCCTGTGGCATAATGAGCAACACACTCATAGAACAAACCCTTTTCTAGGCAGGAGAGAAACACATGCCTCTCAGGAACCTGCTGGATGCTGTCAAAAGGATCATCTTTGGTACTGGGGACTATGGCAAATCGAATGTTTGTTCCAGAACTGGCTATATTTTCTAACCTTTTCTTCTGCATGTACACCAAAGGATGGACTATTAGTCAGTACAGATATCTGTAAATGTCTGCTACTGAACTGGTCACTCTTCTAGTCAATAAAGAGAATAGTCAATGAAATCTTAAGGTAAAATTCATGTATATGTATGTAGAACAGATAGCATTATTTGTGTCCCTAAAGTGCATTGGTTTTTTCACAGCCCCCTACAGGAACCTTGGCTTACTATCTCTGATGTAGACATCTATATTGTAAGCCTGAATTTAGGTGGTGTGGATCCCACCCAAAATAACATGCAACTTAGAAAATGAAAAGCCAGGTATTCAAACAAAAAATTGAACAGGGCATCATGATTGAAAGAAACTTCTCTCACTAAACAATTTCTTCCTGGGAAGACAAAGGGGACAAACCATACACAAGGGTACTAATTTGTTTTGACTAGTATATGATTAGGAACTGAACAGATGCACTACAGGTGCAAGACAGTGTAAGAGCCTATGTGAGACCAGCATATAGTAGAGACACAGTGAAGATGGCTTAGCTAGAGAGTAGGTTGCACATGATTACATTAGGGAACACCTGAAACAATGGAATGATGAAAATCTTCAGAGCAATTCATACAATATATACAGTATCAGTTTAATCATAATGTTGGAAGCTGAATATTTAGAAATGCAAAATGGGAAAAAATACATTATGTTTCTGAAGGGGAAAGTCAGATGAATCTTGTGTTATTTTGAAATGAAATACATGACCTGATAATTGAAAGCTACACCATAGAAATATTTGGTGTAATACAATTTGCTACACAAAACCCAAATTACTATTTTAATGGGTGACAGTAAGAAAATATTATACAACATGTACATATTTCATTAAATTATCATTATTAACTCATGATTTATTACCTCAGTGCAAAGCACAGCTGTAAAGATCATAGAGATGACTCATGAATTTCTAATACCAATTTGTTTTTCTTTGTTTCCCTGAAATTATGGTCTTATCCAATCCCAAGATCAAAGTATTCCCCTACTATGAAGCTATCCGAAATGCACCAGAGGAAACACAGGAGCATTGAATTATAACTTTGATTCTAATAAAAGGTTTAACATCATCTTTATTCTTAAATGGAAAGTTTCATAAGAGGTGAGGGATTTGTATTTAATACCTTCTTTAAGAATAAGACAGGAGACAGACTACATAGATGGTATAGTAGTGGCATACAGCTATATTTAAGTGATTTGAAATTAGTTGACTGTAATATTTCTATAACTTCGAGGAAGTCAATTTCCTTAAAATATGAGCCTGACTGGTGTTTACAGGAAAAGTCTTTAACATAGATTGGCAGTGTAAATGGAATCTTCAGGTGGAGTCCATCATGTTTGAATTATGTGATTTAATCCCTGTTTTAAAGGCTTGTTTCATGGCTGGAGTGACGCAAAAGTGAATGCATCCATGTAAGTGGATGTCTAGCCTCAGAACAGAGGTATGTCCTGTGACATAATAAAGCAAATACATCTGTTTTGACACAGGACACACAGCATTGGGAGGACTAGAACAGGTAGCTGTTAAAATCGGAGCCAGTGCTTTCCCTGTTACAACAGGGAAAAGCTTTGCTTTCCCTGCTTTTTCCTGTTTATTACAGTATGTTATAAACCATGCCACCAAAGCTCTTCTCCTTGCTGCTGACTCTCCTCCTCAGGCTTGAATCCAAAAATCCCATGGGCTGTGCGCATACACCCTCTAGCCTGGCTCCCTGAGCTGGTTGTCCACAGCCTACCAGTGTTTCCTGGTAGGGTCTCAGCTCTGCAGGTCCCTCTTCCACAGGGTAAAATCTCTATCTGTAAAGAACTCCTCTGTTGGCAGCAATGCAGCAAGAAACCAAAGCCTAGAAATATTCCATATACTGGCTGTCCAAGAATCTCACTGGGAGGTGGGTGTATTTGTAAATGTGGGGAGACTCACAAGATAAGTTCAGCCAGAGAAGATTGCTTTGAGTCTGGTGGGGGGCACGTCTGTGAAATCTTTTCAAAGCTCTCTTTTTATGATGTCTGTCACGTGTTTCAGTCCATATTTATTGTAGCTTGTGATTTAACTAAACATTTCTATCTTAAAGGGTAATAATTTGAAATCTACTCTTATCTTTCTGATTGTCATGTCCAAGGCAGGACTAGTCTTGAACTATTTTTGGAACAAAGACTCTTCTGTAAAATTGTTGTTCCAAGTCAGAACTTTATTCCAAACTGTGCTTCAAGTGACCCTTAAGTATCTGGTTAAATTCTACCAGAGTCTACAAAGTTTCTGGCTGATGTTTCAAAACTAAGCACATGCTCAAATGATGAATTTAAATAAATGCATATGTGCATCAAGGCATTAATTGATATGTTTTTTTCAATAAACTGGTATAATATTTCTTTCTAGTTGCTGTATTGATGTCAAAGTGCCAGAATGGTTATGTTTCCAGCCTCTAATTTCAGATCTTTCTTTTTCTGGTTGATCTGGGATAGCAACCATTGTCTTAATTTTACATAGAGTCTGATCCTGCATCCATGTAGATCAAAGTAAAAACTTTCATTTACTTCTGTTGTGCAGGAATATTTCCACAATATACTGACAGCTCCTTTGGCTTGACACTGGAGTACTAAATTAAGAAACATGTGCTTATATCTCCAAATCTCAGACTTTTTTTCATTTAAAAATACCCTAAAAGCAAGTACCATTATTTGCAGGTTAAAAAAAGAAAAAAGGAAGTAATTTTTACCTTACTGTTATAAACAAACATCCTGTTTTCTGCAAATTAAACTATAGAGCTTCAGTCTAAATGTGAGACAAAAAAGTGGCTGTTGTCTAGCCTTATGATTTTATATAATGCTAAGTATATACATGAAAATTGTTTTTCCTTCAGTCATGTTTCTGTCAACAATAGACATATTACAACGCACTATATCCTCTCTCTATTTTGTGTTGATTTATGGTCCTTAATATGATCATCACTGAGGAAGAATGACATGGTATTTCTAAATGAAATGTAAGGCTGCACAGTGAACAGAGAATTATAATATCAAACAGTTTGGAGATTAAGATAGATAAATTCAAAATGGTGGTCACACATATTTTTAGCATGAGACTAATAAAATACGAGCCAAATAGTATGATCCTAAGAAAACATTGGAACAACTCAACAAAGGATACAGCAGATGGTCCATCAAGGAAAGCTTTAAACCAGGATTATATTTCTAAGGAGAAATTTGTGGTCCAATGCAGGAATTGTTGGGTGAAATTTCATGGCCTGTGTTTTTTTGCAAGATATCAGTCCACTACATAATTGCAATGTTCCTCTTGTTGCATTGAAGTCTGTTATCTTTCAGTAACACAGTGGTTGTTAGTCAGGACCCTGAAATATTGCTAAATTTTACAAACAACACAGAGATGTGAGATTCTTAATGATTGCAGATCGCAGTCACATAGAATGGCTTGAATCCACTAGTAAATTCAGTCAGAAAAAGTGTTTTGATATGGTTGAGAGCAGGGGAATAAAGAGGGCAGATACTACCTGCAGGAAGCAGACTGTATCCTGCTAAACTGCCACTCTGGCAAAGATTCCTGGGCCAGACTGATGAAGTAGCTGAAAATGAGCTCTAGTGTGGCATAGTGTTAGTTCTCCCTATATGACCAATGGAGTGATGATTGAGTAGGAAAGAGAAGACTATTTTACTTCTCTACGTGTTAGCTAACAAGCTACAGCTAATTGCATCGTGTGTACCATCTTGGCATGTCTGCATTCAAAAAGGTGAGACTGCAGAGGCTGGAGCAAAGAGCAACAGGGAAAAGGGTCTGCTGGTGGGAGACGGGAAATGAAAGCATTTGCCAAAATAGACGTTCTGCAAGATCTGGTGCTTTTGTACAGCCAGTTGGTGGGGAAGATTTTGGATCTAAAAACTGACTAGAGGAGAGTGGGAATCCATTCTGGGAGCCTGAACTTCAGTGGGAGTACTGTGATGAAATTCTGGAGTGTAGATAGATGGAGACCAGAGATCTCTTTAATTTGAAAGGTCACTCTGTCAGAACTATTGCGTATACATATAATGGCTTAGAGTGCTACAGATTACATAAAAATAAAGCCAAAAGACAAAGTCATACCTGTCAAATTCTCCTGAAACTAAGTATTTGGGTAAAGTGTGACACAGATAAAACTATTTGTGGTTTTGAATATATAACACTCTACTGAGGAATTTGCCAGACCAAAATTACCACCTCTCATCAAAAGTTGTTTAATAGGAACAACATAATTTTGTAAAGTTCAAACTCTATCCTCCTGCCTATCTCTGCTTCACACAATACCACGCCTTGCCAGTTCCATTACCCAATGTGTGTGATGCTGAGGAACAGGTGAACTCTCTGCATTTAATAACAGTCCATTTAAATTCACTTAAAAACCCGTGTGTATCAGCTTGTTACTAATTACTAATGTCCCAACAGACTTTTTCCTGCTTTACATCACTGTATGTGAGCAGGCCCAGTATTTTTTTATTCTGAAGTTTTGAGGCATTTTTACTGCATTTTTTCATAGAACATTCCATTCTGCTTCCTATATTTTGATATTAAATTATGTTCTCAAGTTTTCTCCAATGATTAATGATTGTATCTTATGGTCACTCAGAAGATTGTATCCAGTCATTATGGACAATGGAGTTAAATATTGCTGGGACTTCCATATTCTTCCAATCTGCTTATACTGTACTTGTAATGTCTTTAAAGGGGGCTTAACTGTAAGTACAGAACAGCTGTGGTCTATGAAAGAATAATTTTCTTGGTGAATCTATTAGTCTTTTAACTTACCTTCTGTCTGAAGATCTAGATTGGAAGTTATTCCTCTCTATGCCTTTTGTGTTTGCTTTAAATAAAGAGATAATTAACTGGGCAAAAGATACCATTCATAGTTATCTTGATTCAGATGGTTAGCTACCGTGGTTTGCAGTGTAGCAGTACAGCTGGTAAGACTCAGCCTTTAGGATTGCTCTTTAGTGTAGTACAGAGGAGGAAGGATATCTTTTGGGAGTGGCTAAACAAAGAATGAATGGACATTGATATTTTAATGTACATTGATACTTCCCCAGTAGGTCTATGTGTTGATGAAAATGGAGGCAGCTTGGTGACACCTCTGAAAAGTCTCCTGGCATGTTACCTGCAGATCAGGAATGGTTGAGGGGCTGTTAGATATGCTGTATCAGCTCTGAGGCATCATGGCACAGGTACCTTCAGTGCAGTCTTAGTCCAGTTTTCTGGAGGGTAAACCCTCATGTATTTACCATTTCCTTTTTTTATCTCTGCATGTATCCTGTGTCAAACAAATTGAAGAAAAGTCCAGCCTAATGATGGTGTTTCTGGGACCTGCATTGTGCTTCTGGTACACCTGCAGGGAGCAGCTCAGATGGCCACCAATGTCCTACTCCAGGAGCTGGGTTCCTTCTAAGGAATATGCAAAAGGTAGGAAAGAAATTAATTATATATCCTTACAGGTGTGACAAGGGGAAGGAAATGCCCAAGTAAGATCTGTGCAAGGGGCTTTTTTTTTTTTGGAGTCAGTAGAGGAAGTCCAGTGCCAGCCATGGGACGTAGCTCAGGAATGAAAGCAGCCAAAAAAGCAGGGTAGGTAAACTTCAAGAAATCAGCATCAGTCAGCCATCTGAAAGCCATGTCCAGTTCCAGTGTTGGACACCATGACCTTTTACCAGTTACAACGTGGCTTTAGGCAGCACAATGGGACTTTTGCAATACCTGTGCTCCCAAGAGATGTTCACTAAAAGAGAAAAACCAAGCAGCTGAACTGTAGACAACCTTCTCTCATGGTATCACTGTCAGGGTCCAGAGGGCATCATTGTATCTAATGGCCCTGCCTGGCCCACCTCAGAGTTCTCCCCACCTGCCCACAGCCCAAGACCCCATGTCAGCCCCTCAGGCTCCCCCCATCTGCCCTGCTTCTGGCTGGGATGGTGATACAGGCCCTTGCTGCCAGGCCCTGCCACCATGGGGAGCTTTCACTACACCTGGCCCTCAGGGAGTCCCTGGCCCCCATGGTGCCCTAACACAGAGGAACCTTCTTAGGGTCCTGGGAGCCAACTTCTTTCAGCAGGGCGATGGCAAAGGTAATGACTGATTGCATACCTTGGCCTACTGTCAACGGAGACTTATATGAACCAGAGTACCTAGACTGGATCAAAAATGATATGCTGAGATTGATCTTAATTCAAACTTGTAAATCACAGATCATAAATTGTAATAAGATTTCACTTTAAGTAAGGATGAGAAGAAAATCTGTGTCCAAACCACCTTGTATACAGTGCAGACTTGGCCATCAGACATGACGATGACATAATGCTGATCTTTATGGAGTCAGCTTTTTGCAAAAAGCCAAACTGACCAGGGAAGAAAAATTCTGAGGAGACATTTCTTATTCTTTTAAAAAAGATATTTTATAGTAGAAGAAACTGCCTTGATTTAGACTGCTCTTATTGTATACAGATTAAGCAGTTGATATCAATTTTTGAAAATTTCAATGAAATGTGGCAACTGTGATCAGAATTGCTGACTTTTTTTTGAGAGAAACCTATTGGGGATGTTAGCTTACCTATTGCTTTTGATAACCTGACACACTGAGCAGGATTTGTGAGAAACTGATGCTGAATTTCTGTGGATATGACCCTTCTGTACAGCTGGCAACTTCTGGGCGTTAGGAAAGCTTTTCTCTGGGCAGGAATGTTGAACGGAAAAAGTTCAATTACTGTTTGATATAGAAAGAGAAGATGGGGCACACCCATTTCTTCCACAGTGAATTGCATGGACCTTCTGCATACAGTGACACAGAAGCAATTACTGCAAGTTGTTGTGGTTTAACTCCAGACAACATCTAAGGCCCACACAGCGACTTGCTCACTCCTTCCAGTGGGATGGCAGAGAGAATCAGAAGGGTAAAAAAGAAAACTCGTGGGCTGAGATAAAGACAGTTTAGCAGGTAAAGCAAATACTGTGCACACAAGCAAAGCAAACCAAGGAATTCATTCACTGCGTCTCATTGGCAGGCAGGTGTTCAGCCATCTCTAGGAAAGCAGGGCTTCATCACATGTAACTGTGATTTAGGAAGACAAATGCCATCACTCCAAATGTCTCCCCCCTTCCATCTTCTTCCCTCAGCTTTTATCCCTGACCATGACATTGTATGATATGGAATATTGCTTTGATCAGCTGGAGTCAGCTGTCCCAGTGGTGTCCCTTCCCAACTTCTTGTGTACCTCCAACCTGCTCACTGGTGGGGTGGTGTGAGGGGCAGAAAAGTCCTTGACTCTGTGCAAGCACTGCTCAGCAGTATCTAAAACATCCCTGTGTTACCATCACTGTTTTCAGCACAAATCCAAAACATAGCCCTGTACTAGCTACTGTGAACAAAATTAACGCTATCCTAGGCAAAGGCAGCGCATTCTCTTCTCCTTATTCAATACTGTTTATGCTATGCTTGGATAGCACTCTATCCAATAAATCCTCACTAACCACCAATACCATTCTTATCCTTTGATACAATATACAGATATCACTCTCTTAGTCAAGCTGCCTCCTACAGACAGCAAGATGTGCAGTTATCTACCTTACTCAAAATATGAATAAATAAATTAATCAGTAGAAAAGTTCTTGTTACTGTAACAAAAGGTCATAGGGGCATTTGCTGCATCACATTTGTCCCTTTACATCCAAAAACTACTGGTCAGCCTATTTCCACTTTCACTGGTGGCAGGAACCTGTAGCTGGAACAGGCTGCTGAGAGAGGTTGTGAAGTCTCCTTCTCTGGAGCTGATATATATAGCATATTGTAGCTGAAAGTAAATAAGAGAAACCTCATGGATCTTTTGGGGTCTTGTATCCAGTGTAGCATTGACATGGTGGTGAAGATAAGATGATGTACAAAGTAGTAATACAATTATTTTTGGTTGCAACTATGTAACTTAGTAACTTAAAATATTTTATTATTTTATAGGAAAATTAAAAAGCCTCCAGGCTACATACGAACATAGAAATGTCTGAGCCATTTTTTCCATACAGAATTAGTCCTGGATCCTGAAGGCACAGGGAAAGAAGAAAATGCACTTAGGTTTGCTGTTCTTACCTGTTTGGATCCTGGAGCATGCACTTACTGTGTGAGAAGAGGCTGGGGTATATATCAAGATCTGGTTACATGAGAGACAGGCATAAGGCTTCTGTAAATTTGCCACTCCTAATATTTATTCTTTTTTTTCTTAATACTATGATGTCTTTAACTCTAATATAGATGTCTTGTGTTCCTCACATGCAACATCAAAGAATAATTCAAGCTCCTCTTTGAGGGATGCATGTGAAAAGCATTCACCAGATCTTCAGGAATACATGAAGATTTTAAAATGGAGAAAATTCACCTAATTTCACTTTAATGCCTTTAAAAATAGAGTATTTTGCAAGCTTATTTAAACAATCTTAGACTCATGAGAGTTCATGTTTACTTCATTTAGCCTTCCGTCATTAATATGCTAATATTGCTCTGCAGAAGTCATTCATGATGCCTGCAGGATTTCCCTGGTGATGAAGACCATACGATACTGCTGCTCTCATAGGTTTAGACTGACTGGTAGGCTGTGCAGATTGCAACTTGGACAGGAAGTGGCTCAGGATACCCCTGTCCTTGGGGCCACCCTAATGTTTACTGGCTAGCAAATCATCTCTGCCATTGTTAAGCTGGAGTTATGTTGCTGGAGCACAACCCCATACCAACCACCCCTTCCTCCTGGGCACGTCTCTGGCACTGGGAGAAGATTACAGATAACCAGGTATTTCAGTATGGCACTTCCTGGAGCTCTATATTGAACTCTCTGCCTTCTAACACAGGCAAGTGCCAAAATTAGGTTTCTGCCTCTGTGGCAGTTGTAGGAGAGATAAAGAAAGGTCTGTGTGGTCTAGAGAGGATGCCTTGTTTTGTTTTTGTTTTAATTCTGGTGAAAGTTTTGTGCATTCATAATACTCATCTTGCAGAAGCCTTGGCTATATCTTTTAGTGTTTTGCTTTGCATATATATCAGATATATGAGTGAGCACTGAGATATGGTTATCAGGCATTTGCCAAATATTTTGGAGGTAGCCACAAGTTCCAAGAGTGGAAGAAATATTTCACTACCTGCCCATCATGAATGTTATTAGACATTTTTTTTCTTATTGTGAGAAATAGCTTCTGACCCAGTACAGGAGTTTAACTAGCTAGAAATAGAGTTTAACACTTATTTAATAGGCTGAAGAGAAGTTAAAGATCAAACCAGAAAGACCTTTCAGTTCCATGCCAAAGTAATTGTACCATATGGACTTCCTATGCATATGGGATTTCTTTTAGAACCTTGTACAAATTCCATTAAAAAATTAAAATCATCCCTCTAAATGCTAGAAAAACATTTGAAGGCATTGCAAACGTGGTGGGTTTCATGAAGGGAAACATAAAAAGTCAGGAAAATCCAGTTTTTAAGGTTTTGGTTTATATTTCCTTAGCAGTTTAATTAGTTCCTCTGATTGGGATTTGTCAGACCCAGCATTAAATAGGGAGAAATGTCTTTGCATGATGAAGAGGTACACTAACTGCAGTGACCTGACTGTTTTCCAGTCTGAATAATTACACATGCTTAAATAAAATATCCTTTGATATTTCAGTTAAACAAAAACATTATTTATCCACACCTGTCCTAAACTGAAGAATACTGCTGAAAAGCCTTTGCATATCGTATGAGAGTCAGATGTCTTTCATGGATTGGCAAAATGTATCTGGGCTATTAATGGGTTGCCACATATAGAAAGGTTGATCCTCTGGAAATCAGTGGCAAAATTTCCTTTTACTTTCCTAAGTGCAGGATTCCACTTATCATTTCTGTGTCTGGTTTTGCCATCAGCTTCACATGGGATCTTGTGTAAATTACTTCACTACTTCATAAATAAACTTTTTCCTCCCTTTCTAAATTCAGTCTAATGATGCTTAAAAATTGACCACAACCTTAAGGACAAATAATAAGTACTGCAAAAGGCCTCTGTTTTAATATAATTACTATGGCAAGTAAAAGTCTCTTTGGTTTAAGGTTTTCCTTTACAAGACTCCATTTTTCATCTGCTTACATCAAATGGCCTGAACACATTCACATTTTCCATGTGGGGTAGGGACCTCAGCCTGAGGTCTTTTGGAAATTTCATCACAAACAGTGTGCATTTTTCTTCCTATCTGTAAAGTGATGCCCATATTTGGCTGAGTTATATGTTTCTTGAAACCTTAGTTCTTATTTGCTCAGCAGTAACCTGGCAGAAATTGGCACTGAGGTTTCTGAAAATGCCATCTGCACTGGGCATCCTCTGTCCCAAGGCCACAGGAGACAAACATGACTTCCCCTGTAATTTCTCCTCCTGTTACCACGTACAGCTATGGCACAGCATCTAATAGCAAGGTATAATATCCTCTTCTCCTGCTGTTCATCCTTCTGCTGCTCTAGCAACGAAGAGCTGGAGACAACCTGCGGGGAATAAGAAGGATGCAAAATCGAGGAACACAGGATGAGGGAAAATCTGCTCAAAGTGACTTACTCAGCATCACAGAAGAATTCTGTGGCACACTCAAGCATAAAATTTGCTTTTCCTAGAACAGCATTATGGTTGCCAGACATGCCATGTAATATGGGATATCCTGTATTATAAACTCAAATTCTGTGTCCTGTATTAAAACATACATGTTATTAATTTCCCTGTATATTCCAGACCTACACAGTCATTGTAAAATTTGGTAATCCTACCACCAGCTTTGATCCTTGTCTTCTCTGTGGGTTTTTCTGTGTTTCCTTCCTCATATTGTGCGGGTAAACTCACTTAGAGGGTCATGACAGAAGATAAAAGCACCCACATATTTTCACACGTAGGACTTCTACCACTGCTAGAGCAAGACTGCACCTGACTGAACTCAGGATGGGTTGCAAAAAGATCTTCAGGAAAGCAGGTTATTGGGTGAGGCAAAGGAGGAAAGTAAGGCTGAGTGCAAACTGAAATATCAGTTTTATTTCTGGATCTGGAAGTGGTGAAATGTTGATCGTAAAGGTCTTCTGGTGGTAACTCAATCCCCTGGTACAAGGGGCAAGCGTGGCAAGGGAATTGCAGTGATGCTTCATGCTGGAGAGTTGCTTGTGAGACCTTTAGGGTTTCCTGAAAGAGGTTAAGTCCTTCTGAGCAACTTGATCTGGATGGAGCAACACTATTCACAGAGATGCTATTCAGGCCCAGTTTTGCTGATCCTCACCTTTTTTGATAATGTTGGGGTGGTTTTGAGGGTTTCTGTCCCATTCTGGACCCCACCTGAGAGCCTACACTTGAGCTGATGTTCAGTGCTATTCAACACATACTGTAAAGCCACAGTGAAGGCCATCATGCTGCGTCCAGTACCAGAACTGGTGGATATGATGAATAAACGTATCCTGAATATACCTATCTTGTGCTCTGCTCATGTTGTGGGTGCTTCACAGGCCCCAAACCTTTATTCCCAGTGGCTAACAGTCTCTGTGGTGTGCTTGGAAAACCCATATTAGGCCTCAGTGGACCATGTTATCTGTTGATAAAGGCTACACTGAAGGTGCCTTGCCTGTGTCCTCAACTGAAAGCCCTTCTGCCATCTTCTGCACATTGTGAGGCTGTAAAAGAAAGCTGGACCTCGTGCTGACTTTGCTGCCTGATGTTCTGGCTAACCTTCCCCCTTGACTGTTCCTGGTGGAAACAATGCCTAATTTTGTTTCAAACAGCTTGGTTGTCCTGCTCCTCCTCAATATCCCTTCCCCTCTAGCGTTGTGTCTCCAGGCATAGATACTCTTCAGCTGCATCTGCACTCACTGGAGTTCCTCTTCCTACTCCCCTCCCCAGTACCCTCATTAGAAATGTGCAGAATTCTGTGTTTGTAATTAGTATATGCTGTTTGAGGCCTAATTATACAATATGTTCTGGTTTATCAAATGCTGCTCATCTGTTGTGTGAAAAACAGTTTAGGAATCCCAGCCTGACTTCTGCAGGAGTCTTCCTCCTTTGAAGTGGGAAGATCAGAGTCGCAGCTGGGTAAGCTCAGCATGAGCTCTTCTGCCCCCACTCAGGGTGCCGGGTGTCAGCAGTGATGCAAGATGGGCTCCTGTTGTGCAAACATGGCTGGAGTGTTTCACATCCCACAGTGCAGCCCAGAGACAGCGCTAATCCTTGGCTGAGACCTATAAGCAAGCTGTATCAGAGCTAGCTGTATACTTACCTTCTTCCTTTCCTTTCCTTGTTTCTTTGATTTAAACTTTCTTCTTGCTCTTAAGTATTTTCTTTTAGTAGTAACACCAGCTACCTTTTTCTTTAAGAAAAACTGTTGATATTCACCCGTCACTGGAAAAAAGACGTTGTTCACAGGCCATGTACCAGTAATTTCAATGGAAATAATGGTGTCTGGTACCACAAGCTATTTTAGATCTAATGAGAAACTCAGAAAATCTTGCAATGAAATGAAGCTGACCTTGGCTCCTAAATAGGGAGACACAAATATTCATTCCATCTACCATTTTATAGAGAGTTGGGAGTAAATAGCATTTAAAAAGCTTTACAATCCCTAGCCCTAATAGCTATTATTTTGAATGAAGGAATAGATATATAAAAAAATTGAACCTGCATAATATAATGAAAGGCAGAAGAAATATTTTCAGCATATATTACGGGGATTAACTGACCCTAAGGTATCCCATCAGTTTAGTTTATAACATGCAGTGTTTGGACATGTTATTGACAGTTTCAGGAAGGAAAAAAAAAAGAAGATCTGAGAGTTATCCAGTGTAACAGCAAAGATCAGAAGATGCTCTCACCTGCCCACTTAGGAAAGCTTGCACTGACATTAGTGTAATGAATAATAGTGTCGCCAGAGCAATGATCAGGTTGCTAATTCGAGAAATTTGTCCTTTCTTTTGGGTAGAACCCCTTCTCCTCAACATCACAAATGAAAAACCTCCCTTACACTGTTGTCAGTGTGGTTAGCAGGACTTGGGCCACCCGGAGAATGGTACAATGATAATGAAAGCGATTTGCCAAGTGCAATGAGTTGCTGACTAAGAAGTGCTCTAGTGACGATGCAGGCTAACCTCATGCCGCTAAGAGATGTATTACAGCAACCTACTCTAGGAAAAGAAAACTGTGATGTGAAACTTAATCTTTCGGCTGTGTTAGCAACTCATGACTGTCTCTAGGTAGTAATAGGAACAAGAGTGAATGCCATCCCATGTCTCCCATGTAGGCACTTGGCAGAAAATGAAGACAGTGCTCCTGTGTATCACAGTGCCTGCCAACAAGGGGATGGTGCAGAGACTTACTACTTGCAGCGCTTGGCACAGGACATCCAGATACACTCTATCCTGGAGTGCTGACAGTTTAAACACAGAAGTAGATGGATGGTGACATCAGATAAGTGCGATATTATGTTAACAGGTAGTGTTATTGCCACACTTTGTTTACATGTCTTATGTAAACTCTTGTTTTCTAGAGGAAAGGATGAAGTTTAATGTGGTTTGTAATGAAGCCTCTGCTCATACAAACAGAAAGCTGCATGTGTCACATGTAGAAGATTTAAAAAGCATGTATAATATGTAAGATAAGCCCATATATATAAGCCCATAAATGTATGTATATGCATATGCTTATATAAAAATATTTCTTAATGCACATACATGCGTATATATTACAAGCAAGGCAGAATAAAGGGCAAATCGAGATATTTCTGGTAAAAGTAGAGTTATCTTTTAAGGCTCTTCAGTCTGGACATAACTTTGAGTTACCTGGTTTTATATAAATCTATATATTTGTTTGTGTGCGTGCTACTGTATACGTATGGATATATATATGTATAATTTATATTTTTAAAGTAATTATTTTTAAAGTAATATGAAAATGAGATGTCACCATATAAAATTATAGCATACAGAATGGTCTGTTGTTATAGGTTTCCAATGGTGAAACACATAAATAAATTTTTCTTCTCTGTTAAGAAGCAAGAAATACATTATATAGGCTGTTAAGCTCTTCCAGAAGGCCCTGAAGAAACTCAGTCTCACATTACAGAATTCAGCAATAAACTTTACTTGAATACATTAAGATTAAAAGGATGAAAAATAGAGATGGACATAGTGTTCTATGAATGTGCTCATAAGCATCATATTTATGTATGAAGTTTCAGATTTATGTGTAGCAGCAGGAACTATACACATTCCCTAAGCATTCTCCACATCCAGAATCTGAAGAGAAGAAAGACAAAGACTGTTTGCTGCAGAAGCCAAAACAAAGGGAAGAAGATTGCTGACCTGAAAGTTAAATGATGTCACTTGTCCATTTTAAAATATGCTTGTGAGCCTTACTGGGAAAGGTCTCAAAATACATAGTCCACTGCTTCAGTTCTGTCACTCACTGTCACACTGAACTTACAAAACTTACAAAACTTACAAAACAAAATATAGCTCACCATGAGAGGTGGTGTGAGGATTAAGCTGCATACATTTTGTTTTGAAGAAAGTTAAACAATCCCACAGGATACCTGCAAGGAGTTCAGTACCCTGAGCATATGATATGCTTAGACTGTGGTAAAACTGCCTGAAGGGTTTTCAATAAATCCTATACTTGAAACACAGGTCAATATCAACCTAGTGTTAGTGTTAGCAACAGGCAATATGTCTGTACCAGGATATTCTGGCTGCTGATCTGTTAGATTCACTTATATCATTGAAATAATATCTTGGCTTTCTCTACCTTTGGCTTCCTAATGGGAAAAAAATGAAAAGATGAGGACCATGAATCATAACAAGAATTGGAAACTCTGTGGTATCTATTATCACTTGGCTTGTTTTAACCAAATAATTTTAGGGAACCATGTGATGTTCCTGCCAGAAGACTTAAATGTTCTCTGCAGTCAATGGTTCAGCGGTGTTTCTATGAGAAAGATTGTTTTGATGCTAACTCATTAGGGAGGATAAAGTCAATATGCACATGGAGTTTAAAATTCTCTCTCTCAAAAAATATACAGATGATTGTTTATTATCTTTGACTATGCAGGAATTGGCACCTCTAAAAAGAGCTAATTAATTTAACTGCCTAGAAGAGGACTTAGGGAACTTAACAGGAAACCTTATTTGGAGATAATGGCCTCAGTCCACATTCTGCATCATATGCAGCTAAGTCTTCTGGTTCAAGGTGATTATAAGAAAAGAGATAGATCATGTTCAAGTTCTCACACTCGGTTATGTTTCACTAACATTAGAAGAACAAACTGGGATTAGTAAAAATCCTTCCTAGGTCTTAAAAGGCCTAGGAATCTTTGCTATCCCCTCTTTCATTACAGCTTGGTCTTCTACATTCAAAGCCAATCTATCCATGACAGCGAACGTGTTAAGATGGCCTATCATAAAAAGATGAATTGCTTTCCATATTATGGTATATGGCTCTTTGGTCCTATGTCATATGCAGTAAAACATCATCACAGATTATTCATTGAGAATTGTATTTCTTCTGGAGAATATATCCATGCCTCAGATAAATCTGTTCTTGGTGTTTGTGGTGGTTTTAAATATATGGAAAAGTGTATGGAAGAGTAAATCACTGTGAGTTCAAGGAGGGAGGAAAAGTAGGGAATACAGAAAGGTCCTAAAGAGACCAGACATCATGTGAAGGAGAGGAATGAGGATTGTCAGTACACTGAATTGACATGGGCAATGGGAACGTGGGGCTGGGAAGGTCCTTCCAACTTCTACAGTGAGCAACCACATCATACAGTCCCATTCATAAACTCTGGAAATTCCACCATAAAACTACTTCCCTAGTCTGTACCTAAAATAGGATCTTTCTTGGACTAACAGTTAGAGCCAAAGAAAAAAGACATGTAGGATTTTTCCACTTCCTTTTTCTTTTGTTTGTATGTGTCTGTCTGAATAACAAGGCATAATGCTGCTCTGATCTTTTTCAGACCTCTGTTATGCTTCATACATAATACTAACAAATATAAACTGTCATGACCAGAAAGGACTTATGATGCATTGATGATATTTGCAGTGCTTTACTTCTCATCATCTCCTGTACCAGGAAACTTTCAGAATGTGCTCCTGGCCACAGTATGCAAAGGCTACCTCTGTGTTTTGTCTGGTCTAAAAGACCACACTCACGAGTCTAAAATATTATATGTGTAAATGCCCTGTGAAGAGCTACTTGGCTGAGCTTTCCACTTACTTTTGCAGCTGCACAGTCCTGGCACAGAGCTAAGCGAGTGGCTTGTGGCTGTGGCTGAGAAATCCTGAATGGATGGAGGGAGTGGGGAATTTCATACTGCCACCAAGCCTTGGGCTATCCATGATGACCCTCCTGTGCTTTCACTCCATGTTGGATTATGTTGGTTTTACTATTGAAGTGCCACTCCTAGGAGATTTGAGGGCTGGTTTATAAAGCGTAGTATTTAATCCCAGCTTTGGTTTAACATTTGTCAATGTCATACTGCAGCATTAGGCTGTGGAACTGAGGGACTATTTGCAGTTTATGGCAAGCCATTGAAATACCTTCAGGTTTGTAACCACAGCAAAACCCTTCTATTTCAGATACGGTCAAATATAAATTCATTGGCAACAGAAAGCTCACTTGTTTGACATCAAGAATGCTTCCCCTCTGAGATAATAAAAATGCTTTTAGGTACATTTTTTGAAACCTTATATTTGCTTTATTCTTTATCATAAAGAATAAAAAACCTCTGTAAAGAGGTTTTGTGTACTTTTAAAGCACACAGAGAATTTGAAGCTATAGCGTTGTGAAGAAGTGAGGTTTAGTGGTTAACACCTTAACCTGGGGATCAGGGGACATAGGGATATTCCTCACCTATGCTTGCAGCCTTGAGTAAACTATCTCTTCCCTTGGTCATTAATTACTATGGCCATATTGATGTTTATCTTTTAATTGTCCTTGCAGCCTCATGGGAAGCATGGTAACAATTGTGACTATATTTGTGGTTTTAAAAACTTGAACCTTTTTGATGAATTTCTTTGAAAACAATGCAAAGCTTTAAGTTTTGCTGGTTTAATACCAAAGAGAACTGCTGAGTAAGTCTTGGCCTTGAATGAAGGGCAAGAAAGCACTCATTACTGTAAAATCTTTGTATGCAGACTAGACCTACAATTTTGCTCTGTATATTTCTGGTGTGTTTCTTATTTTATTCTTCTTTTCTTAATGTGGCAACAATAAAAATAGGAAATCTTTTGGGGTTGCCTTCGTATTGTCTCTGGTAATGACTGGACCACAGCAACAATAATGGAAGCTCAAAGCCTTGGAAGGTCTCACTGGGACAATGTTGGGGCCCTTCCAAAGCTGACAAAAGTTAACAGGAGTTTTTCCATTGACTTAAATGGCTTTGAGATTACATAGACTATGTATGTCTCATTTCACTGTGTATTTATGAGCAAACTAGCAATTAAGGGCTGGCTTTACAAAGAATGCATATTAATCATACTACCAAGGACTTATTGGATACAAAACCACCCTTCTGAAAAAATGTGTATCTTCTTCAGAAGAGCCAGCCAAGTGACTAAAGTGACTCTGCAAATGAGAATATATTTTGCAGATATGTTAGCTCCGAGTTCATCCAAACCGATAACAGATTTTTTAAAAACTATGGACAAAGTGTTTGCAATAACAACAAACCCAAGCATTCAGCTTTTTCTTGCCTTCTGTCTGGGACTCTAGAGGCTGTGGAGTGGAATAGAGTACAAATATGGCAGTCAGAGCCTTCTAATCTTGAACATGATTAACTGACTTCATGCGTGACCTTCAGGTTGAAGCTACAAAGGGGCCATTCAGCATTAGACCTTAAGATGTGAATAGTCCAGAGAATTTTTGGATGATTTTCTGGGCAATTAAGTCTGCAATCTGCCTAGGAATAATTATAGCTTACCCATTTGTTGTGCTGCCCTTACCTTGTCAACACTATGCTTTAGGCACACCTGTGATGTTGCGAGAGGAAACAAAGGCTGGAGATTAACTGCCTCCCCTTTCCCAGAACAAAACATTGCAAGTCCTTGGCCTCTTCTACATCTCACTACCCTAATGTGAGTTTCAGAAAACCATGCTGTTCCCTGCTGTCCTTTATGAGTGACCTAGGATCCCTAGAGCTGCTGCCTTGCTGCACCCACTCCTTTCAATGAATTGAGAACCTGTATATTTCTTCCTGCCATTCCCCTGCCTTCTTTGTCCTCTTCCATTCTGCACATATTTGTCAGATATAGATTCATCTAGTTTCCAGACTTTGTCAGGACCTGGCAGAATCCAAGTCAGAGTTAAGAAGAAACGATTTCCATGGGCAATAGGAAAATTGATGGTCAACTACCCCTTCAGTGTTTCAAGTGTTTGATGCAGGATGGCAACTCATGTGTTTTGAGAGTGGGAGGTCTCTATGAATTGTACCGCTTCCTCCTGTCTTGAATGTGGTTAGGCTAAATCATAGGGCGTAGAGAATGAAATGCCAGCTGTGCTGCAGTACTGCACAATGGGAGTAGTATCCACAGCTGCAGTCCTCGGTTTTGGTGACAATGTGAGGAGTATTGAGACAAGCAGATTCTGACTTGTATTCTAAGAATAGCCCTGCCCCACTGATGTACTCTTGGACACAGCTCTATTTCCAGAGAGCTGAATTTGAAAAGAAAGTTCAATGAAAGCTAAAATGCTCCTGGATAGGTCAGATCCCAAAAGACCTAGTTATTTAAAGATTGACCTTTACAGTTTCAGATCAGAGTCTGCACTATATTTCAAACGCTTTTGTGCTGAGGGTATGACAAAGCCCTTTCTCCTGGATCTGGGCCTCATTAGCTATACTCAGTTTTACTCCTGACAAATTGAAATTTTGATATAAATGAAGACTGTCAAATGAGAAAAATAAGAAGGCTAATATGGAGGTACTCCCAGCATCTTACTAAGGGGAGAGGAAAAAAATGTTCTCTTCATCAATATAGAAAGCTTTGACATACAATTTCCAGCCCTCTGGAAATAAACAGCCTGGCATGAAAAAAAATGCAGCTCTGCATCCCATGTTACAGGTGATCTGCACTTTCTCTCAAAGAAGGGAGCTGTGAGCCAACAGCATCACTCCATAGAGTGCAAAAGTTATGTGTGAGGTACTGAGGGCTGCTGGCCAGTCGATTCATATTTGTGTGAGCTGCAGGACCGCAGCTGTCCATTGTGTTATGACTGTGGCAGAACTGTTTTCAGAAATGGCTTCAGCAAACATCTTTGAGACAGGATATAGGCTGAGTATCAGACTTTCTGGATAATATAACACTTCTGGATTGTGTAACACGCCTTTCTGAAAGAATCTCAGGAATCTATTATATTTTGGATGTCTGGGAATGTACTTTTTTTTTAAAGACAGATGTTTCTGTCTATTTGCAGTTTGAGTTAGCTGAAATTTTATTCTGCTAGTCAGAATGATATGGATACTTATAAATTACAATAAAATTCAAAAGGTCAGAGCTGAATGGTTGACATTTGATGGCCTATTTTTGTTAGTGTGATACGTATTAGAACATGATGGAAGACTCAGATGATCCTTCCAGACTCTTGCTGCCTCTAAAACCTGTGTCACTGATTCTTCCAAGATTCCTTAACTGTAGCAAGGAGAATACAGAACCTTCCACTGTCTGCTAAGGTGCTGCATGCAAACTCAGGGGAAGATCCAGCCATGCAGGATCTCCCATGAGGGAGAATAGATGCACCACACCATCCATGTTGTAGTGTCAGAAATCAGGATTAAGGGAATTTGGAGAAAGCGAGTGTTGTTGGTCTCCCAGCTACTGCAGTTCTGTGCTTGTCCTCAGTCCCTGCAGGAGGAAATTTGATTTCAAATTGAAACTTGATCTCGAATTGTTGAATCAACACCATATTCTTGGTATTTGCCAGTCCTTTCCCCTGCTGACACAATGACAGGCAGGACACCTCGTGGTTTGAGATGGCCCAGAAAAGACTGGTATTTACCTTCCATGTTGGAAAAGAAACTGAACAATTTTGTTACAAAATTTACTAGGTCTTCGCTGTTAAAGACAATGTATGGCAGAAATTTAAACTACCTTTTCACAACTCAACTTTCATTACTGCATTATCTTGCCAGTGCCGTTGCCTGTATTAACCCCATTGCTATGGTCCAGCTTACATATTTGTATCAGTATCTCTGCTTCCACTGGATTAACTGCAATGCTCCACAGCCCTACCTCCCTACCTAGAACAATGAAGGGCAGAAACAAGTCTTCTGAGGGTATTAATGTTCTGCAAAATCACTTTGTTTCAATTAACAACACCTCTTTCATTATTGGAGGCGTGGCTAATAAACCGCATGTCTGTCAGCTCTGTGTTGCTTCATGAGGGAGTCAGAACTAGTTCACACAAAACAATTTACACGAAGAAAAAATAAACAGCTCTCCTTATTCCCCTCCACACTGCTCTCCCCTACACTCCTCCTAAAGTGGGAAACTTTGTATTTCAGGACAAAACCTCTTAAAAGCAAAAATACTCTTTTGTCTGAGAGTAGTTCGGACTATCCATTTGCAGACCTAGGTCATGAATTCATGCTTGCTCCTCATAGTTTGGGGAAGAGCAACAGCTACAGGCACCCTTCAAGAGTTGCAACCCATCTGTACAAACACGCTGCTTGAAGTTGTACTGATGCTACTGTCAGTCTGGGTGGAATAATGTTTTTGTATGTGTTATAGGTGAGGAGAGGTCATGCAGGGCATCTGTAACAGAGCAGGGAGCTGAGCCCTTGCCTCTGAGTATTATACCTGTGCCTCCAAATAGAAATATGGTTACCGGGTTTATTTATGCTCCTTCTGCTCTAAAGAAGAAAGTGGTTTTGGCTCCCTTTCTGTGCTCTGAGAAATCTTGATTTAGGGGGGTTTGGGGGGTTTGAAGAGTGGGAGAGCTGCCTGTCAGCCTCTGGACTTGGGATTTTACAACAGGCTGCTGATGCAGTGACCTCTGAGTGCAAGGTGAGGGCTATGAATCCTGCTGGGATACTGCTGAAGGACTGACAGCCGCATCTGTACTGCTGGTAGTGGGCAACCCTGCAGCAAAGTCATCACTCTTCCCTGCCTGGGTTTCTGGCTGAAAGAACTAGTTAGTTACTGCAAATTGGGGTGTGGAAGCAAACTATCACATATGCAGTGGAGGCAATTGAAAGATCAAGGCTCCCCAGCAAAACAGAGAATAAATTGAACTGACAGTATGGATATCTTTATCAACATTCTTATTCTCCCAGAAGAGGAACTATTTAAACCTATCAGATTAAATGTCTTGCAGATTTTGATTAAACCTGCCTCATTGTGGAGGCAGAGATAAGGGAGCTCTGTTAGCCACTCCTTTGTCCATCCTCAAGTTTCCAGGGTTTAGAAACATTTCCTGATTTTCCTTTAATGAGCCTGAAACTCATCAGAACTTTTACTCAGAAGCGAGAGACCCTCATGCCCAAACTGCCAGTAGCTCATGGGGGCTGCAAAACCAACTTTCTTTCTATGAGACAGGCAGGGACATAACCCAAGTCTATCACACCCTGGGAGGATGCCCTTACCAGCAGCCTGTGAACTGAGGGATCTTTCTGAAAAGCAGTTCCTCCTAAAGATTCACAAACTCTTCTGCAGAAAACTTGTGTTGAACATGTCAAGACAGTATGGAAAACTTTTGTTGCAACAAATCATTTTTTCCCAGAGTTTCATGGAAAAATTCCTGAACTGCTCTATATTAGGTATTAAGCCCACTCTGGTCAGAGGTGCAGCTTTACCAACAGAAGTAGTAATATCTAAAAAGTGTTGTCTGCAGTCTATTGGACTAGTGACAATAACAATGCAAAACATTACTGGAGTCCCTGGCAAAAGAACAAGCACAATTAAAGGCTATATGACTCAGGTTAGGGCAAGTTGAATAGAACTGATGGTCTAGTGAGTAGATTACTGGCGTATGATGCAACAGAACAGGGCTCAACTCCTGGCTTAAGTTCAGACTTTTTTGTTACTTTGGGGAATACACTTAAATCTTTCCTGTGTCACAGTTCTCCATCTGTAAAAGGATAGTGATACTTTCCTACATCAACCAGGGTGCAAGGAAGGTAAATCCACTGATGACTGCAAAACCTTGAGGTACTGCAGGAGGAACGGTCTAGACAGGGAGATGGTCAATTCTGTATCTTCCAGTTTAAGGAAAGAGAATGCAGAAAATATTTTCTAAAGACATATTGCAAGGTTATTTTCCCATCTCTCAAGTGTGGCATATACTGAGATATTTGTACCCTTTTCTCTCCTCTATTCCTTTTAAAGTACATTCTTTCCTTTCCTTGCACGTAGAGACAGAATACAGCAAAGCAGATGATGTCTAAAGCATATGAAGTTCCTGCATTGCTTCAGGTCTGATTTGATGGTTTTCTGACACTGAAATAATCAGAAGTTTTGTGTTTGATTTCACAGGGCTGTTTCTGAGAATTTAATATTTCACCTTGACCCTCCAGATCCTAAGATCTATAGGTCTATAAGATCTGTATGGTGCAGCAGGGAGTATTTCTGGCAATCTTAATCCTTTCCAGGAGTTATTTTGTGTGAAGTTATGATGATGAATTTGTTATCACGTTAGTCAAAGCTTTTCTCTATTAAGATTTTACACATTTGTTTTCATGTAGGAAAGTAAACAAAAAAATCACTCATTTCTGGAAGATAAACATTGTAGTTTTTGAGTGCAGTTTCCTTGGAAACTAATTTTAAAGAAATAGATGAGAGCTAAAGGCATATAAACTGGATTCAATTATATAAAGTCAGGCACCTCTGGAGCATGAATAATTTCCTGTGACAGAGGACTTTGCACTCTGAAGGTACTTGTTGCTCACATTTGACCGTAGAGGAAACCCGGATGACTTATTTAGGCTAGTTATCTACTTTTCGGATAAGCAAACTTAGGAAAAGAATCCATATAATTGCCATCAATATGTGTGCAACTTAAGTAATCAACTTACATTCTCTGAGTCTTTAGACTCAGATTAAAATCAGCTGTCCAAAATTCAGGCACCTAAAATACTAGGCATTTTGGAAACTGTAGGGCTTTTTACATATGAGACATAGGTACTTTCTGAGGAAGTGATTTGACTCTGGCTTTATTTGGGTAGCCGTGGTGCTGATGTGATCTGGCCTTGATTAGTGCACGTCACACTAATCTTTCTGTCACATGCCACCTTTTCAGATAAGAAAGCCCCATGATAAATCATCAATAGCTTTCCAACTCATCTTTTACATGAAGCTCTGTGATATTTCTATTTCTTTATTTAACCAGGACCTGTCAATTTTCACCTCCCCTCCTCCAATACTTGTAAAGCCTAAAAGAAGATTCTGTGTCTCCTCCCCTCAGGACCATGTGTTACCACATCCATGTAATGTAGGGTTTGTCCATCCATACTGGATGCACTGCTTACACAGGCTGTTGGGGGTGGGGTGGCTGAGCTACTTACAACTTTACTCCTTTTCTCAGTTCCCCTGGATATGAGATGGGGTTTTTCACCTTTTTTTTTTTTTT
>VZZY01022434.1:47403-87705 GCA_013400335.1 Eurystomus gularis
TTTTTTTTCTTCGGTAGAAGTGGGGCAGTCTCAAGGGCTGGCATTTTCTTGTCCCTTCCTTCCACAGCAGCATCTTGGTGGTGGTTTGGACGGTGAGCAAGCTGCAAGTCTTGCACAAATCTGTCACTAACTCTCAGGGCCAGACCCTAACAAAGTCTAATTCCATCTTCTAAAGTAGCTACAGTCTTCAATGGAAATTAGAGTCATGAGACTAAAAGAAGAGTGTATAGGATTATGAGTTTTGCTGTTTTTAGAGATAAGATTTAAACTGATATGTGGGATGGGGCAAAAACATAGTATTCTCTTCTTTTTGTTCAATTTCAGCATTTGTAAGGCTCCAGTCACCCTGGCATCTAGGCATGAAAGATACCTTGTGTCAGCAGGATATGCATCAAAGGAGTCCTTTTCTAATGGATAAACCTAATATCAAAGAACTGAAGAAACTGAACCAAAATTTACAGGTGTCCTTTGCTTTGATCATTAATTAAAATGTGACTTATACTCACAGTGTCCCTGTTGGAGGACTTGACATAACAAAGCATCTGAGGTACCCGACTATTTCTTGTAATACTGTGAAAGGCAGGTGTTCATTCCTGGGAAAGCTTTGAAGCTAAAAATAAAATAAAACAAAATTAAAATTAAAGGATATTTCCAGGTACATAGTAATCATCTTAATACTTACATTTGAGGGGTTTTGTGTGTGTGTTAAATACTGACAGAAATCCTGGCTGGAAAGGAATGCAGACAATGAGGTAAAGTAAAGCCTAGTAAGTCATTTGAGATCAATCGTCAGAGAATGTGTCTCAGCCATGTCATTATCAGATTAATAGCTGGGTTCCAATTTAAGCTGGAATTATTTGGATAACAGAAATCAAAAGGAAAGTTTTTGCAAACAATTTGCCTTAGAGCAAAATAAAAGTATTAGAGATAGGATATTTTTGTGATTCTCACCACACCCCTTGAAACTCCAAGCAGACCAGGCTGCTTCGTAGGCAGGCCATGACAGCCAAACCCAGTGCCCTGGATTATTCCAGACTGAAGTGTAATGTAGATCAGGCCATCTGATTTCCCCAGCAGTCAGCCTAGACAGTAGAAACCCACCCTATTGGTACTAATGGGCCGTATGGCAGCCATTTGTGCTAATGATCCAGAAAGCTAGCTTAGTTTAGAGATTTGAGGATGTCTTCTCACAGCTGGTTATTTGGCATGTGAGCTTTCCTGCAGCTTTTATCTCTGCTTTGCTCTCCATGGCAAACTTAAAAAAAAAATCTCCCATACCTTGCCATTTTCTTTGTCGTCTACTAATTTTGCTTTCCACCCCTTCATCTTCTACTCTTATCCATCTTTCACAAACTCACCACTCAGTATTTAAGTTTATATCTCATTTGAAATAACATTGAACATGCCTGACAAACTTTCTGTGAGAAGGGTGACCCTGTGAAGTCCTGTGTCACTGTAAGTAGGATCTACCTCATTGCACATCTGTTGGTAAAGCCCATAGCACAAACACAGCTGTGGAACACTCTTTCTGGAGACCTGACAACCCCATTACCCATCAGAGAGGATTTCTCCATCAGGATTCAGGTTCTGATTTAGAAGAATAAGTGACTCCAGAATACGAGGACATTCTTTTTTCCCCTTCCTTTCTCCCCACTGCTGTAAGAGTATACAGCAGTTTGTAATACTTCTAATGTTAGATGCCATTTTTTACTTTGTCTTTGTCCTTGAGGTTGCACCTGTAGGTAGATAGGTCATTGATACTTGTATCTATTCATTCTGTACTGTATTTTTAAAAAATACATGTAGAATGGACTATTGATATTTCTAGCGGTAACATATTTTCACCAGATGTGTTAAGCTCATTCATAGTTACTATGTCCCCACCCCATTTTTAATTAGCAGCTTAACTTGGTTGTTGGTCAGCGAGCACCCCGAGGAATATTTCTGTGAAATATAAAAAGCTTGCTAGTACACTTCAAACTATCAATTAATTAATTAAATGCCATGAAGAGTGAATTAACAAAGCTATCCAGAAGAGCGGACTAGTGAGGACAAAACTTACCATCCTTTCCAAGAAGAGTCTCCTTGATTTCCATTATCATTAACATCTGCACTCTTCAATTCAGATCATATGCCTTAAAGAAATGTAAATCAACTCCATATTCCTGGACATTCATTTCTAAACATGGACGGTAAAACTTTACCGACTGTGGCAGAAATGCAATATCACCCTGTTGACTAATGACATAAGAGTCTGGAATTTGAAGAAAGAGAAAGCGTAGACAGTATTCATCTCCCTTTACTCAACCCAAGACTTTAAAAGAGAAGTTACCCCCTATTTTCACAGCTATTGCTGATGTGAGACCTGTTCCACACCTTTTAGATTCTACTCTATCTTTGGAATCTCCATGGAAAAGGATTTGCCAGGGAAAATATCCCTCAAATAAATTATTTTGATATTACTTATAAAGAAAATATAATTCTACCATTGAGAGAAACTAAAGAAAAGAAAACCACTGAATGTCAAGGTCAGATGCAGCCTTTGGTGTCATGTAGAAAACAGGGGGTAAAAACTTCTCTGCTGATCTTTGGCTGCAATGTATATGAACTTCTGTGACTGACTGTTACAGCTGTGGCTTATTTCAATGTTGAGTGTTCTGTGAAATATTGATTATTCTAAAGTCTGTGTTCATAAATTTCCAAGAAGTCATTAGCCCCTGAAGATATGTGTTTTATTCTGGAATCATTGCTGTATCTCTATGTGTGTAACTGAACACTTGATCTATCTTTTCTTGGCAGGCACTGAAAGAAAGGCTGTATGTAACTTAAATATTCCTCTCCCAAGGATTGTAAGAGAGGGAAAGTCTTAACAAGAAAAGCTGAGAAAGAAAATTTGGTGCCTGAGTTAGAGTAAATACTTCCCTAAAATTACAAGATTGGTCAGGGATAATAATAATATGAGATGGATTGTTTATTTAATGGGGAGTTAAAGACTGGCCTTTATTCAGATATGCTAAGTTTTGTTGATGGGGGCCAAAGGCCTGTTTCTAGTATTGTTTAAAAAACTGAGCGAAGGGTTTAGGTGAAATTCAGTTCTGAACAGAGCACCTGACACCTATGTCTGTGAGGTGCAGGATCTGCCTGTAGAGAAGCAACAGAGCAGACTCATGTGTGTGTGTGTGTGTGTATGATTTTTTCTGCAAGACTACTACAAGCGTGACTGTGACAGGTGGCATTATGAAATCTTCAGTAGATTCAAAGGTCTGCACCAGTGCATGTGTTCCAACTAGAATTGATGAGGTACCATAATTAAAACCATGTAAAAAAGAAATATAACCCAAAGGTTTTAAAGCTTGAGTATGAACAAGAATCATACATTTGCTTCTCTATGCTATAAATTGCATGTGTACATATATTATGGCTTTTCAGACAATCATGGTTCTGTGGATTAAGTTTCATAAGAAAATGTAGACACAGTGCTCTATGTCCTTCCTGTCACCCTCCAGCCATCCATTTTGAAACAATATTAATTTATGTGTCAATGTAAAATCCAAGGTGCAATTACTGGATCCTTAGATATTGAGGAGTGGATGCATGAATGTTTATGATATTTTAATTGCCTCCTCCTCCCCTTCCCCCCCATTTCTCCATCAATTTCTGGAATGATCACTTGCTTTTGTGACTATCAGTCACAGGATTATTTGCAAAACAATTCTGACATTTTTCTTCTGCAGATATGTAAGATGAGTAGAATGAAGTTGGTTAATTTGCCAATGTTGTGAGCAACAGATTTTTTTTCCCATAATTTCCCTGGCACACTAACCAACCAAAATTCAGTTTCATCAAAGAAAAAACTATAGGTAAATAACTTGGCTTTCAAAAATTACTACTTCTTCACAAACCAGAGCTCAATATCTTTTCAGAAGATTTTTCTTGGCAAGCCTGAGCAACTGATTCAATACAGGAGTAACTTGATGAGATCCTATGGTTTGAATTAAAGAAGCAGACTAGGTGATCTAATGTTTTCACTCTAACCTTTGAATCTCTGAGATGAGGATAAGTCATGTGAGTCAGGCTACTTCTGCATAAGCATATTTAACCATAACGTCGTGTTTTTTATTGTGCTAGGCCTTCTCTGAGGAACTCTCTCATTATTATACTGAGCTGCAAAGACAAAATTTTGGTTTACAGATAGTCAGTTGAGTAGTGTTGCTAGGAAGGTTACAGCTGAATTTTATAATAGCTGTTACGGACTTTTCTGTATCCTTTGTAAAGTGTCTAGCATAATAATTCCTGAAAGCAGTAGAAGATTGTGGTAACTGAGTATATGAACATATTTTTGGGTTACAGCTGTGCTTTTCTAGTTTGAAGCTGTCTGTCAAAGACTATAGAGAACATGAAAATGTGATCAACCAGAACCATAAACAAAAAATTCCAGCCCAACAACTACATGGAAAATTAGCCAACTGCAGTCTGGATTACCACAACTGTCAACAAGATTTCCATTCAGAAATCCTCTCTTTGGCCTGTCTTCTAATACTATTGCTGATGGAAAGAATGCTCTTAAAGAAGGCAAAGTCCTTTATATAGTTGCTTTTGATCACATACCAAATAGAGATTCAACCAGAGAAAATGAATAAACATCTGTAGGAATTTGCAAACAATTACAGCATGTTTTTTGTGCCTCTCTCTCTGCCTCAGTAGAAGTGTACGTGGATGTGCATAGCTTTTTCAGATTTGTTTATTATTCAAGTACTATCCAGTGACATTTTGCAGTTGCAGAATTTTTCATGTTGCAAATTTTCTCCAGAGATTCAAAACTGTGCAGCCAAATTGTGTTGCTTCATTCTGACTTGTCCAACGGGGTGTCAAATCTTCTTGTAGCTTCTTTTACAACAGAAATTGGTGCAGTTGCAATAATTGCAGGAAAAGGTGACAGACACATATACAGGTTTCATATTGCTCTGTTTGGGGTATTTGCAGAGGGGATTAGAGAGAGCTTTCTCGACACAGCTTTAAAGATACTACCTAAAGGAAAGCTCTCAACTTTTAATCAGTATGTCAAATGACACTTAAAACTCAGTTGCTGAGATGCTGGCTTTGATCTCCAGAAGTGCAGTTTATAGCAGTGGGAAAACAGAGATAGATTCAGACTTACTATTTCAATGTTTGACTAGTTCTTCTTGATTTGGCGAAGAACAAAAAAACCCAACTATAAAGTCTGAACAACAAAAAAAAGAAGTAACCGTCCATAAAATGTATAAAAACCTGTTCCAAAATTGAGAGTGTTATTGATTATCTAGTTCAAAGTACAGGTGCTTTTGTTAATGGCAAGCCATGACAGCTGGAACATACTTCTTTTATTTAGTGGGTGAAATGAATCACTGATTCTCTCATTACACTGGTCGGTCTCTATAAATTTAAAGATATGAAACAATACTGCTATGGTAGGTACTCTGAGCATGGCCTGCTAAATCCTGCATCTTCTATCTTTTACAATTTTTTGTACATAGGGACTTGCTGTGAAGTCATTCGCGTCCATTTATGTGCAATATAACACTTCTGTTTTTGTATAAAAGCTGCAGTTTGACAAATACTGACGTGTGGATAACAAAGTTCATGTCCTGCAATGCATATATGAGGGTGTCTGGCAGTTTTCACTAGCTGACCCACCCTTAAACTGGTGACTATTCCTACAATGGACTATTTCGGTTTTGGAAATACAGCTTGAAAAATGGACCACACTCTGCAACTGCTCTCTCTGTGAGGAGCACACACTTGCATGCTAATAATCCATATCAGGAGTATGAATCTGATAAACTTGTTCTACAGTAGCTCCAGGAATTATTTTAAATGACTCATCCTAGCACTGACACCAGGAATGGCCTTCTCAGCACTGATTTTAAATAATGATCTCCCCTGATGCTTAGTGCCTAGCCTGCCCACAGAAACATCAGCTATTTGGAGACTGCTGTGATTCTCAGTCCGCTAAAATTGTGATGAAAGTCTTCCTTCTCTTCAAGGATCTCTTTGCCAGGAGCAAATAGCTATGGCAGGCAGATAAGAGGAAAAGTACCTCCCAAGAGCAAAATGAAGTTTTATTTAATGCACCCTATGTTAAACACTGCCTTAAAACATTAGTATGAGCAAATTTATCCAACAATTGTTAAGACAGAGACAGAGATACTTAGCAGTTGCTTTTGTCACATCCCCCCAAAAGCAAAAAAAAATGGAGGAATACCTCCTTCCATTTTCCTATCACCCACAAATTGCTGGGTAGGTCACACATCGTTAATGTTAGCCTATCTCTAGATACTTTAGGTTGCTTTTCTATAGAGAAATGTATGCTTTTTCTCAGGAGCTGTGAGTTTTGCTGAACTAATGCCAGAATGAACATTGATACCAGGTGCCTGCTTTGGCAGAATCCAGTATCACACCTACAGATAAAGTGTAAAATTACGTGTGTCATGCCCAAGCACCACAAATTACTCTGCCCTTCATCTCAAATAACATGATAACTCCTACTTTGAGACTTTAGATGATGTAGCCTTGGCAAAAGGAAAGTTTTTTGTAGCCAAGCACATCAAACCTAATATATTTTACTGCACCAGAGGAGTTGACTTTTAAAGAAAATATATTGCCAAATTGAATCTACCTTTGGTGTATAAAATAAAACATACTGTCCTAGGCAACTACAGTGATAAACCACTTTGGAAGGAACACAATGCTCTTGCACTGGCTGATGGAAGTTCAGGTATGAATGTGATGCAGATATAAGCACACGAGGACTCACGATGAGAGAAACAGAGGCTTAGGAATGACAGGGTTGTCTCCTCTGAGATTTCTGACTCTTGCTAAAGTATCTGAGATATCTTTGTGTTCATTGTCCGAAGGCTGTTGAGGATTTGAGGGGAGCAGTGGCCATGGCTGGTAGCACCACACAGGCACTAGGGAGAAAGGTGATGACTCTTGGGACCCTGTATGCCACCACTGCCATCTCAAAACCACAGGTACACTGTGAGCCAGAGGGAGCTCGCTAGACATGTTCCCAGATTAACTGTTTACATTCACCCAGGAAAAGAAGTCTGAGACTTGAACTCCATACCTTTTTTTCTCTGATCTCTACCATATCTTGAAATTTTGGATCCTCCAAATGCATGGCTGATCTCCTAATTAACCTCAATCACACAGGGTGGGCAGTTAGCAAATAAAATTTTGCTGAAAGTGAGACCTGATTAACCAGATTGTAATTTTTTAATGGAGGATCAGGTCAAATGCATCAAACCACTTCTGCTACTGAGAACGAAGTGACTGCTCCCAAAGGACTACACTTCTAAACAGTCTCTAAAAACATGACTGCAATATTTCCTCATAAACATTTACACGAGGTAGTTCTTAAGTTGTGCAGAGCAATGTCCTTTTTCATACAGAAATGCAGGAATTTGCACCAAGGAATGGATTTGACCTCAAAGAACTGTGGACTGTCAGCAGGGATCAGATGAAAATTTACATATTATTAAGATCAAAAGAGTAATTTCTTGCAGTGGGCCATTTTTAAAAATTCACTTTCAGGCAATAGTAATAAGGTTATTCAGGACTTCAAATTGTTTAGTGGGATAATAGGCTTACATCTGTATTTTTTGAAAATTTATGGACTAAATAGTTATTATGTCACCTTCTGTCTTAACCTCAGTTTCATTTTGGATTTGTGAGCTTTGTGCATTTTGCTGAAAAAAAAGGAAGGTGGGGAAAATGTTGGCAATTCTAAAATAAGTGACTATTTTACATATAATTGCTAATATGGAACTGGCCTGGTTAAGGACATAAATCTTTAAGGACAGAGATAATAATCTTTATAGCTTGCAAATTCCTTATTAGCATGTGGCTAGCGTAACTATAAATTCAAGCTGCATATTATGAGCCGCACATTTTTAGCTCTTTGAATTCATTCTCTGAATATTTAGTAATATGATGAAGGGAGGTGAATGGCATCTCCCCAGCTGGACACAGTTCCAGCTTAAGCTTAAGCAAGATGATAAACTTCTAATATGAAGATGGAACTTATGGATGTGGGCCAGAATAAAATAACATTTCACCAGTGGAATTCCAGTTCAAACTCTATTCTGGAAAGAAATCATTCTAACAAGGCTCCTCTCCCTTTAGAGGCTTCTGGGAAAAAAATAATGGAAAAGCCAAGTGTGTGGTCTTTTGAAATTTCAGATTAATTTGTAAAAGAGACAGTATGGGCAGCTTTTAGGAAAAGAAACAGAAACAAATGCTGAAAGTTAACAAGAAATATTTGCTGTCCATAAGCTCTTATAACAGCACCCATGACCCTGCAAATAGAATTATTTTTTTTTCCAGCAATATGTCCAAAAAAACATTACCCTTACATGCTTGCACAGATTATTGAAGCTGTGGTTGATTTCCTGGATTTTTCAAGGCAACCGCCCCCCAAACCACACAGGAATAAGAAAATTAATTCTGTTGGGATACACAGATCTTGATATTTACATGTTGGGATCCTTTTATATTCTTACATAGTCTTTATCCTTGACAGAACTGTTCAACTTACCCTTTGTTTTTTCACTTAATTCATACAATGGCATACATATTTTGGGAGTGTTATTGATAGGTACATCCTCACATGCAGCAAATCTAAGTTAAGTCTAAGTGATTTCAGTGTGTAAACAAACACTGATTTATCCCTGAAGCTATGGCAAGAAGATGGGGCTCCAAGAGGAGTGTGTGTGATCACAGTTCATGCAATATATGTGAGTGCTAACATCTTCAAAACACTGGGTGTGATCCTAGATGCAATAAATCCTTGCAATGTTCAGCAGTGTACCGAGGCTTCACACTGGTTCATCCATGTGTATACTTATCTAGCCAAAAGTTTGCATTCACTCTGGTTAAAAATGTATTCTCCACTAGTAAAAAACCATTCATCATGCCTTTTTCTGCTTGACCTTTAACTTACTGGTCACAAGATGTTTCTATGCAATAGAATTTTGGTTAGCAGGTCAAGGGAGGTGCTTGTCTCCCTCTGCTCTCATAAGACCACATCTGGAGTACTGCATTCAGCTCTGGGGCCCTCAATATAAGAAAGACATGGACCAACTCAAGTGGGTCCAGAGGAGGGCCATGAAGATGATCAGGGGTCTGGAGCACCTCTCCTATGAGGACAGGCTGACAGAGTTGGGGTTATTTACCCTAGAGAAGAGAAGGCTCCAGGGAGACCTTATAGTGCCCTTTTGGTACTCAAAAGGGACCTACAGGAAAGATGGGGAGGGACCCTTTACCAGAGGGTATAGGATGAGTGGTAACAGTTTTAAACTGAAAGAGGGTAGACTTAGATTAAATATGAGGAAGAAATTCTTTACTGTGAGGATGGTGAGACACTGGAACAAGCTGCTTATTAAGAAGCTGTGGATGCCCCCTCCCTCTGAGTGTTCAAGACAAGCTTAGATGGGGCTTGGAGTAGCCTGATCTAGTGGAAGGTGTCCCTGCCCACGGCAAGAGGAGGTGGAACTAGGTGATCTTTAAGACCCAACCCAAACCATTCTACGATTCTATGAATAATATCAGCCATCCACTTTACCCATGGAAAAAAAAAAAAAATCAGAGCTTTGTGGAGTCTGTACCCTTGGACCTATTCAGAAGTCAAGTGGACAAGTCTCTGACCAGTCGCATCTGATGTTGATGCTGACCCTGTTTATAGCAAGAAGTTGGACTACTTGTCCTCCAGAGGTCCCTTCCAACTCAAGCAATTCTGTCACTCTACAGTTCAGCTCATTACCGAAATTCTGCTCTTTCAGGCTGGGTAACATGACAAAAACATGCATTAAAGTCTTTGTATCTTAATATTCTAAGAATCAACTGTATTTCACTGTAGACTCAGATCCAGATTCATGCCAGACGCAGGCACTGCAACTTAATCACACAACTGCCCTGTAGCTTTTCCTAGCCTATCAAGCCCAGAGGAAAGCCATGAAAATTATTAGAGGGCTGGAGCACCTTTCCTATGAAGACAGGCTGAGAGAGTTGGGGCTGTTCAGCCTGGAGAAGAGAAGGCTCCAGGGGGACCTAATAGCAACCTTCCAATACCTGAAAGGGGCCTATAAGAAGGCAGGGGGAGATGTGTTCTCAAGGGTCTGTAACGACAGGACAAGGGGTAAAGGTTTTAAGCTAGAAAAGGGTAGTTTTAGGTTAAACATTAGGAAGAAATTCTTTAATATGAGTGTGGTTGATCACTGGAACAGGTTACCCAGAGAGGTGGTGGAGCAACCCTGGAGTCATTCAAGGTCAGGCTTGACAGGGTTCTGAGCAACCTGACCTAGTTAGAGATGTCCCTGCTTATTGTAGAAGGGTTGGACTAGATGGCCTTTAGAGGTCTCTTCCAACCCAACACACATTCTAGGATTCTATTCTAAGCCAGAGGTCTTATGTAAAGATTTCTGCAACCAGAAAATGACTTTCTCTCTCAGCTGACTCTATCGACAATCTAGAGCACTTGCACTTCTAATTCATGCACCTTAGTTTGTTGTCTGCAGCTAAGTGAGATGAATTCAACCCCCAGCACATATTTCTAATTTGTCTCTAATAGTAGACATTTGCCTTCTTTTAACAGTACGTGACTGCATTATGTACTGAGCTTCTCAGACATGTGAGTCCGATAGAAGAATAAACCAGGAAATTCAGAATAATCAACAATTTGCATTTGAGATACTACTGAAATCAATGGCCTTCTTTGACAGTTTTGCCTTTCAAAAACATCTGAGTTAGCATGGTTAATAGTTTTCTTACTGTGTGCCACATTTCAACAGTTAGAGGTGCAAGATACTCCCAGTGGTGGAAGAATGAAGAAGATAGAGAAATTTTACTGATGAATTGTTTTTACATGAAGGCAAATACCACATTTTCCTTTTAAAGTAGTTGTTATTATCTCATAGATGCTGTTATTTACAGTGGCTTAAATAGTTTACATTTAAGACGAAAGCTTAGCAAGAACAACTTGCTTCGGTGCAACAAAATGAAAGACTTTATAGCAGTTTACCCAATGAAGGTCTTACACAGTGATTGCCTCGCAAACTGCTCAGGTGATAGGAAATAGAAAACCACTACAACACCACTCCATTTTGGAATGGAGTTTGGTTATTGGAGTTGGGTTTTGGTATTCTCCGTCTCAAAAGACCTTAGCAAGACGCAGAGCTGGCAGTCACCCTGGCTGAATTCATTACTGTGCAAATGGTGTGGTGACTGGAGTCCTTTCATACCCTAAGGCCCACTGGGGGAAAAAATATGCTTTGCTAGTTCTCTGCACAGAGTTGAACTGCACACTACATGCTGTAGACAGAAGTATGAAGCAGTCCACAGTGCAACATTTTGGCAAAATTTTCCAAGTATACACGGAAGCCCTGAGAAAAATCAAATATCCCTTTCATTTATGTAAATGCTTTCATTTCATGCAAGTTCTGAGGAAAGCACTAGCATTCTGCATGGTAATTTATACTCGCTAGCAAAATCTTCATGTCCTTAGGAACAGTGGTGCATAAGTAATTCTAGATAACAGTTCTTGGAAACGATCATCTATAGTAGTAATATTTTAAGACTTGTGGGGACACATTCAATTAAAGCTTCATATAGTTTCTGTACCAAAGAAAACCACACAAAGCTGAATAAATAATAGTGGAGAAAATGTTGCCAGCCTACACTAACATACAGTATGGCTCCTTTACACTGTTTTAGAGATGTAAAGGAACCTTCAAATGAACTGTTAATGCAGGACATAAAGGACATTAGCATAAATGAGAAACAGCTCAATGAATATTAGGGAATTAAACTATTGTCTGGATTTCTTGGCCTGAGAAATGAAAAGAAAGATTATGAATTAAATTCTGACTTTGAGAATTGTGATGCCTTCTGCTTTGTTTTACTTTTTAATTTCATTATTATCAAACATGTATTGTGATTGTTTTTATACTCTGTGGCTCGGCTTCAAGGGAAGGGTAGGGAGAATGAGGCTATACTAGGCAGTTCAATAGCCTAGTTGCTGGATACCTCCCAAGATCTGTGATGTGGGTACAGGCAGTGAATTTCAACCCACTTGCTGCCTAAAAGAACACCTGAACTTATAGACCAAGAAACATGTTTTTATTTTCTACTGAATTTGGTGCTATCTTAATGAATCAAGAGCAGACTAATACAGCAGGATTCTCTGAAGGCATATGTGGGATTTCTTTGCTCACCTCTGAAATATCAGGAGGTTATAGATATCTTGCTTCCACCTGTCTTGCCGGGCCAAGGACTTCTGAATATGTATGAGAATTCAGGTCCTCTGAGGGATTCAGTAATATTATAGCTCAGGCTAGAAAAAGTTATGGAGTTATGACTGGAGAAGTACCTAAGGTGAGACTGAGGTGAGAAATCAAGGTTGTAAAAGAAACAGAGATTTGAGGCAGGAGGGGAACAGAGATAGGGAGTTAAGAAAGACCTCAGAAGTTAGTGGAAACTATATTTGGGAAGTGCCAATACACTTAGGCTGAAGGTTGCCATGAAGGTTGGACCTTCTACAATAAACCTGCAAATCTCTCCTCCAGTTTTGTGTGGAGTGTATGAATTGGCTCTTTTCTGGAATCAGGATTATCCCTCATCCCTGAAGTTTAGTTAAGATTTTGGACACAAGACTCTGGACACAACACATACTTCCAGGTTTCAGAAGAAACAACAAATCCTTCAGTCTATCTAGAAATTTATTATTCGAAGGAATTAATAGGATCTCTGAGGCTTAGGACTTGATATCTGGGTTCAATGAGGTCACCCATTTCTACCTGTCAGAGAAAACTTCAGGAAGAGGTTTCTGAATCCTGAGGGAGAAAAAGGGTCTTAAAGACTCTGGATATTTCAAAGAACAAGAGACAGCAATCTGAAAAGCTTCTGTGGAAAGAAAGGTTTTTGCCATTCAGCAAGCACAGAGACTGATTTGTGGGGTTCATGGAAAGGTTTGGAGGTTCACAGGGCTTTGGGGACACAGGGGATATATGCAGGATTCATAATAGAGCAAAATAAATAGATGCAATGGCATAAATAAATAATGATATTTGATACATGCCCTTTGAATACATAACTCTTTGGCCATAAATCTGGTCAAAATATTGGTGGAGGCAGGAATAGGATCTAATGTCAGAGTCTAGGGACTGTGTTATTCATCTGCCAATGTGGAAGAAATGTATGCATGAATCATGTGGAAGCAAGGAGTTTCTACTCACATTCAGATGTAAGAATTTCTGGCTTTTGTAGCCTTAAATGTGCACTTGAATTGGGCTGTAATATTACATTTATTGGTCAAGAGTTGTTAATGAATGCTCTTGAAAGACCAGTAAGCATGGAATAATTTGGCTTCTGACTGACATGGAGAGGACAACACATGTCAGCAGTACATCAGTTTTGATTCTGTTGGCCCATGGAAATGATTAGTTTATTGATTGCATAGAATCTGTCAGCTCACATGAGTGAGAAGTCCTTGCTGTTTTTTGGTGCTCCCTCTCTTGAGACAAATTTGCAAATAGACCTTATCTGGGAAAGCAAGAGGTAGACAATACCAAGTGGGTGAATGTCCCTCATCTGTATATATTTTGTTCTATTTGAGTCTTTAATACAGATGCAAAAGACAGTACTTTTTTTATTTCTCGGGGAATGGCTTTCCAAAGTGAAGATACCTTGCTTGTACCAGTCAGCCTTTTCTAGGAGACACTGTATGGTGATGGAGTTCAAAATTACACTAACTGTAGGAGCCATCAAAATCCTTTTGTGGTCTGTGTTTTTCTTTCCCATTTGCATGATTACAGCTACTGCTACTCTCACTTTTCTACAGTCCCTAAAAATCATGTTAATTCATTTTAGTCATCATTATTTTATGACAGTTGGACTTCTCAGTCTATCTAGGCATCTCAACTAGAGCCTATCCATGCAGAATGTGAGCTATTAACACTAGCTTCACATGATTTCTAGAACCAGGAGGTGGGACAGCACTGAAAACTTTACCATTGGCTGTAAAACTTAGTCTACAGAAGGAGAGGTGATTTCTAAGGAGCTAAAGGAGCTGCTGGAGTGACAGCCCAGGAGTTAAGGCGGCAGCTGTAACTTGGGAAGTAGCATTTATCCTTTCTGGGCCTGTGGTGTTGCTAATGAGTCTGGAGGGATTAACCCACTGGTTCAGTCTTCTTCTCTACAGATACATTTAAAAATTCACTGATATCAGTTATGGAATGTGTATGTCCCATTCTTACCACACTGGACTGAAGTACCTTGTCATTCTCTTTGACTCAATATCTAACAATGCTCATACAGTGAATAAGGAGATGCCAGAGGAACTTCTTCCTACAAAGGGGCCAGGAAGAGTGTCCTCTGCTAGAGAGCATCAGTGTGGATCTTCCCAGGAAGACCTGAAGTTCATGTAGGCTTCCATCTATATCCTCAGAAAGGCCAATAGGCAAAAGAGAAACTCTCCTCAGAAGCATGCAAGTAAGTCTTCTAAATTCCATTTATTATCTTGAGCTGAACGAGTCAGGATTTCTTTGGCTTTGGTGGGGATTTTTTTTTGTTTGTGTGGTTGCTGGGTCTTTTTGCAAGACGAAAAAGAAGGTATGCTATTTTAGGTTAATCTAAGAGGATTCTTACCTCTTTAACAGCCAAATCAACATCTTCCCCTAACCAGTTACTTACCTAGCACACTCCTATAATCATGACTTATTTGTAACAGACATTTAAAAAACAGAGAATAGGATCTTAAGAATAACGCCAGCATTTGTGTAGCAGATAAAACTGAAACAGTTAATTCCCAGCTAAAGCCCAACACAGATCTACAAGTCCATGATGACCTAGGCAGCTTGTCAGACTCTATCTGACAAACTGGAAGCGGTCAGTGCTGAGACACTCAGAATGCAGGTCCCTCAGGGAGCCACAGCTGTGAAAAACCTCCAGGAAGAAGAAAGAACTGAAATGCTTCTATTTATAAAAAAGAGAATAGGAAAAAAGAACCCCCCAAAAAAGAATTCTGTTATAAAACAACTGCCATGATCCAGACTCTGCTCATCATGCTTATACAACATACAGCAATAACAGCAGCTGATATTACTGTGTTTTTCATTTCACTTCTCAGTCCCAGAGGGTCACTGTGAATTATTAAAATTATGATGATGTGTTTGATTCCAGGAAAGTTTTTGTACTGAATTAAAAATGCAGTAAATGCTAATTGGCGTTGATATATTTCCTGCTGGATTAATTTTGAATCTAGTACTGTAATATATTGACATCATGTTAGTGATCAAGATGTTCTCTACACCTAAAGTGTTTCCCAGGGAATAATTACAACTTGGAGGAAGGAATAAAATATTGAAGGTATCAAGGATGAAAGGCACCAGATATTTTTGTTATGGTTTATGAGACTTATAAAACAAGCAAAGGTGCTTGCCTGAATAATTGAGGAACCTTTGAAAATATTTTAAAAGATCCCATGATCATTAGATATGGCTAGAAGAAAAAAATTCAGTTCAAGGAAGGTGTTGAGACTGGGAGTGCCATGTGCTGCAGAAAGATGGACACTTTTTAATGTTCCCATGACAGAAAGGAGGAGAAGGATCCAAGCAACATGGGAGAGAGCAGCACAAGCACACAACCAGCCCTAATCAGCATAGGCTCTCACTGTGTTCCCAGTCCTGTTCTCCCTTCATTGCTCTCATTGATGCTTTGTCAGGAGGAATCTTCTTTGGATTTGAAGAGAAAATTTATTCTAGTTCTGAGAGAGAGTAATAAAATCTGTTTTTCTGGGTTTGCTTATTTTTCATAGATTTGACCAATGAGCTGTTCCTTATGAATCCACCTTTCTTAGCATGGACCTGATTTGTTAGCTGTTGATGACTGGGAGGCTTTACTACAGGTCTACAACCTGTTGGACTTCTGCTGCATACCTCCAAAGGGACTGTGGCACCTTTCTTTTCTGCTCAAATATGCTAGCTGCCTCCTTTCCCTGACGTGCTCACCTGCATTCAGAAACTTGATTTTTCCAGTTTCAGGCCAGAGAAGCTAGAAGACAAAAAGCAACAGAATGATTTGTTTTAAGGAGTGTCACGGTGTGTGTATTTTCCAAGATGTTGATTTCCTGTGTAAAAATTTAAGATCTTGTGACATGTGTGTATAAATACCACTCTCCTTCCTACATACAAACAAAGCCAGACTGCATGACAGAGATAGACAGCTCTTGGTCTTTTTTGTTTTGGGATGGAGAAGGGCACAGAGGTGTGTCAGCTGCTTGCCACAGACCTGGAGGGATGAGACCTGTATGGGTCAGGAGGGAAGAGAAGTAGCCCTGAGCAAAAGCTGAAGGAAAATTGCAAGGAGTGTGAGCATGGCCCTTTATCAAAAAGGATGACAGGAATCAGTGGGTGCCTGCTCGTCAACTGGGAGATGGAGGTATATGGCTACTACCATGTCCGTATGGTAAAATGTAATTAAGCTGCAGTGGGACTTACATCTTTTTAAAAACCAGGGTGTTTAAAAACCTGGAAAGTCTCATATTGAGAACTTACATGTATTAAAAATAATTAAAAAAAGAGTAGCCTCAGTATTAGGTTTCCGTTCATGTTAATCTGCTGATAACCTGCAGTAGAATCAGAGCAAATGAACCTATCATGTTTCTCCAACCCTTTGCTGTTGGTATGAGAACCCTTTGCTCCTGGGAACACACTGTTTTTTGCTTTAGCCAGTGGATTCTTCAACTGCATACCTAACCTGATGGAGTTTTCATCACGTTCTCTGGGATTAATTCCACAATACATTCATGGAAACCTGACAATATATTTAATTGCAGCATGTGAGAGATACCTCTATTTGACCACAAACTCAATTCACATATTGTAACTTATTGGTTGGCCAACAGATCATACAATTTTTGGCTACTATGGATCTGGTCAGAAAAGAAAGGGTCCATATCCTACAACTAATTCTCTAAGTCCTTCAGCCTCATCATTTATTGAAATAAAAAACAGTGAGTGAAAGGTAATGGGTCATGATCCTATTAACACCTACTACAGTTAAATTATGTGTCAGTTTCTGAAAGGTGATTAGCTGCAACTACATAATCAGACATTGTCTAAGATGCTTTAGAAGATAAAAAAGCAGATGAAGAGTCTCAAAACTTATGGGAAGCATTGGATATTAACTTGTTTTCCCAATTTGCATTCAAATAATCTAGTTCACAGACATGCAAACCAACTGGTAATTAGCAAGCTTGAACAAAATGTCTCCATTCATAAATCAAAATAAATCAACACAAATACTAATTGCAAATTCAGCCTTTTTTTTCTGTTGACGAATATGTTATACATAAATATTCATTGAATAGCTTATGAAAACAGATTTTAGTCTGCGGGTTTCTTGTAAGATGGTTATTATATCTGTATAGTCTTTACTTGTGCATTGCAATTAGTCAATAATTCACACAGGTATCCTCTCTTCTCCCTTGAAATAAGATTGTGACTTTAAAAACAAAATAATATGGAAAAAATATAGGGATAATTACAGTGTTAGCATCATTTACAGGAACAAATAACATGCACTAAAATTTGAGGAAAGTAGGAAGATTCGTGATTATCATGACAAATACCCACAGCTGCATGAAGATTTATAAGCATGACATATTATAAAAAGCACAAAGAGCAGGAAATTCTACTTATTTCTTTTATTCACAAACATATTCTTGAATCACAGCATTATTGTAAACGCCTATTCTCACAATGATACAATTTCCTGTTTGAATCTCTGAGCAAATGAACAGCATTAATTGTAACTGTCAGCTTCCAAAAATTGTTAGACAAGATAATACCCGAGCTTTATGTTCACTTGAATAGATACTGCAGTCTGCACCCCCTGTCCTTTCCCTGTCCTCCTTCCAGAGCATCTCTTTTTCTGACAAAAATGAGACAAGCTGCTTTTTCCATTTTTATTGCTGAGAGCCATTCCCTCATCAACAACTCTGCACCTTTTAACCCTCGTGATGTGATGTTGATGGAGCTGCCACTTAAAAACAAATTCTGTTTGGTCATTGGGGAGCTTCCTGCAGTGATGGAGATGACAGAGTCTTTTGCAGGAGGCTGCTTTTGAATCTGCTGTTGGGAGGAAACCCTTGTTGTCTGGTATCTAGCAGCATTTGTGTTCAAATGTGAAATCCCTGGGCTCATTCTGGATTCCTTGTGTGTAGGAGGCACAGCCGCTAGAGTGCCTGGGAGGGAGTAAAATCAAGGGAAGGAAACTCTTGCTTGGCATAAATCCTTGTTTACCCAGTCTTGTGGAACAAACAAGCAAACAAAAAACACTGTCCAAAACAAGCCCCACTGAGTAACCCACTGTTTGCATTCAGAGTTCAAAATATCTGCTAGCTTTGAGTTCAACGATTTGAAGCAAGAAATTGTAGGAATGCCCTTGGATAGTGAATCTGTCTTTTTTTTAATTCTTACTAAACTTTTTATGATGTGGTTGCTTATTTAATGATCTTTCATTTCTAACACAATGGCCCTCTGAACAGGTGGAACGGATTTTATCCAGCACATCTTTGGTTGTTAGCCAGCACATTCTTGCTCTTCCAGACGTGAAAATATTTACATATTAGTACTAGGGAATAACATCTTTCACTTTAAAAAGAAAAAAAATTGTCAAATGGCACACTAACAACGTATCATGTACTCCTTTCCAACAAAAATTAGTACAGGAAAACATACCTTCGTCTTTCATTCACTGCCCCTAGCTAACAACAATATTTTAATGTTAACTCTTTGTCAATGGGAGTTGATTTTTCCCAGCACAGCACCTCAGTGCAAAATGCATTAGAGCAATGTCTGAACTCCAAACCCATCTGGCACTAGGAGCTATAAAATATTGCCATATTTGTCTACAGTAGATTTTAACAGACTTTCTGGACAATATCATTTAAAAAAAACATTGTTTTGCAATGGAATTAATTAACACAAGTAACATGTACAACATAAATTTTTATTGTTTCTTATATGCCGTAAAATTTCCAAGACAGAAGCACATGGTAAAACCATACCGTCTGACTGGGCATGGCATTAGGAAGGCCTAGAAGGGAGCAGATGGAAAGTCTGAGGATGAAATAAGAACAGATGGGAAGTCTGAAGGTGAAATTTGAACTTAGGTATTTCAAAGTTCACATGGCTGCACACAAAGTCCCATTAAATGTGCTCCGATAAAGAGTTAAACTGACAGGCTCCACTGTGCCCTCCCTCATTTGGATTACCAGTATCACTTAGCTGTCAACAATGTTTGTGGCAGTGGTTAAAAAAGCACTTTCCTTAACTCTGCCTGATCATTTTGGAACCCAGTTTTCGCCATCCACTCTGTACCTGGGATTTTATGAAGGCGTTAGTGCTATAAACATGGAAAAGCATTTTCAGTTTCAGACAGAGCTGATGGCTTTCCCCTGTAATTTCCCTCCTCTTCGTTTAGACAATTGAGCAGCCACAGAAAGCCATGCTGGCAGGGAGGTAGCAACACGCAGCCAATGCCAACGTCTGGACAGACCCACGGGGTTACAGAAGATAGAACTGAGCCTCACTGATGGTTGGTGTCATGAACAAAAAGCCCAGCTCTTGCTAAAATAACTTTGTGCGGTGTGCAGTTAGCTCATTTTAATGGGTACAGGTTCTTGAAAAACTTTCCCTTCTACCATTTCTCCAGCAGAACATGTCTGTTGCACTTCTAACACAGAAATGACATCCAAAAATGTGGGGACTAACATGATTTCTACTTGTATGCTGGAGACAAAATCACAGGGTGGAAAAAACTTCTCTGGACCTGTCCTTTCATGCTTGCTGGATAATTTTACTGCCTTGTTGGGGATTTGGTGAAATATTTTTGGTTTAGAGTGAATTTGCCTCACTTCAGTGGCGTTTTATAAAGACTGAATTTGTGAATACGACCTTGCATGAACACTACTAGTAAATGTGGTGAACTGACAACTGAGGGCCTGGTATTACTATGCTTTGTATGAAACAGTCACTTTTAAAACTTGTCAAGCCCTAATATGTGACTGTGAGCAGAGATTATTTTTTTAGCTCCCAGACACGTGGAGTTCCCAGTTTATAGCCCATCACTGGTTGTACAATGCAAATACTGTATCTGGCTCTGGGTATTTAGGTTCAAAGGCCAAGTCAGAGAGATACTTTTCAAGTTTAAATAAATGACTCTTTTCAGATGTTAATAAGGGCTTGTCAATTTGCTCACTGATTCTAAAATATTTCTGTATTTTTTTAAATGATGGCTATGGCAGGATGTATCAGTTTCAGGATTTGATGGGTCATTTGGAAAGTGCACAGAAAGCAGACCCATTTACAGTTTAGTAAGTTCCCATGTCACTTATCTCATACACCTGGCCATCAGGATATTTCAGAAAGGCCAGTGTTGCCAAGCCAGGCAGGGTCCCTGTGTTGAATTTGTAATGGACTTCCAAAGCCTAGGAATGATGTCTTTCTCTATCTCAACAAAACTGTATGCCACCATTGTCAAATCAGTCACTCTGCTGCCATGCCATGTCACCTGGATCTTGAGGAAAGTTTAGTATATTCTGAAATTCTGGAAAGCTCTTAAATAATGGTCTGAAAAATGGCAGATTCCCGCATGTCCCTACTTTACTTGAGGAAGTGCATTTCCTGTGTTTAATGGCCTCTCTGCTGTGTACAATGCCTTTTAAGATTTTTTTTTCTCACTGTAAGCCAAACCGAAAAAATGTTTCCAGTTTCTCAGGCTCTATTTACCTTCTTTCTCATTAGCAGAGGCTCTCTCCTTTGCTTTCTGATGATTGTGCACATACTTATACCCTTCTGACTGTTTTCAGCTGTTACTGCTGTGTTCCAGAAATCTGACACAGGGGAATGCATCACCTCGCTGCCGGCATGCAGCAGACGCTTCCCTTGGACTTCTGCCTATTGCGTTTGCAGTTTAGTGGGGGAATCAGGTAGAACTATGACCCCAAGGTTTCATAAGGGCCTGAGCTTGATATGCTTCCCCTGCTTCCTGTCATTGTCCCTGTAGCTGCTTCAAAAGCTACAGGAGGCTGGCAGAGCCTGGCAAGAGAGGGCAGGCAATTTGCTGTGGACTGGGCTGGGCAAACAGACAGCAGTCTGGGCAGCCGCTGTACCTTTTTGACTGTGCACAACAGACCACCAGAGAACTACATGCTACAACTCCTTGCCTAATTCTCAGCTGCTCAGAACTATCCAGTCTTCAAGGTTGTGATCCTGCTTTTTCTTCTATAACTGTTCCCTGATGACAAAGTAATATATTTTTAGCATAGTTCAAGAATAAGACACTAAAATTATACTACCTCTCATAAGAATTGCCTCATGAATACAGCATTCTGTTTTCATGGACACTGGCGTGGGTGTTTTATAAAGCACCATAAACAATTTATTTTATAATGAAGTAACCCAGTAAACTATCTTTGGTTTCAGATCATGCTCGCTGATCCACTGAGCTTTTTTTGGGGTGGATTGTAAGCCAGGGCTGTGGAAGGTCACCCCTCCCTTGCTCTCTTTTGCTAAGTATAAGTGAAAAGCTGAATTATTTGAGAAAAATGTAAAACATATCAGCTGAACATTGGGAGGTCCAAGAGTATTTGAGGTAAAGGACTCTGCTTTCTAGAATGAAGCAACTACGTTTACTTCTTACCTCTCGTGTGTCTTGTTTGGTTGTTGAACCCCAGTAAAGAGATGCAGCATCTCATTTCAGGTAGCATCTACTGGCACATTGCCATGCTCAGATGGGGCGGTGGCATCATGAGACCACAACTGTGGTGTGGTACCGGCCCTGTGCACTGGCAGCAGGTGCCACAGACAGGTTGAGGGGTGATGTGGAGAGATGCTGCCTCTGTAGACACCTCTCCCATTAATCCATGCCTCTCTGTGGCTCTTTTCCAGCGCTCCATGGGTGAAGTTTGTTTTCTTGCATGAGAAGTCCCCAGTTCAGCCAGATAGTTAAATATGTGCTGATGTGCCACAGTTCAACAGTGGGTCACAGGGTGTTTGAAAGGCAGTTGAGTAAAACAAACATGTAAGAATGCAATTACATTGAAAAAAAAAATATTCCTTCTTATTTCTTTCCTTGGACTCAGTAGGGAGGTATGGCTGAAGACACCTCTGCTTTGTAAAAAACACAGTAAAACATGGTAAGTTTTGTGTCATTCCTGCTTATTTTCCTCTGTTTCAGCTTTCAATTTCTTTCATAAGTCCCTGTAGTTATCTGTGGCTCATTTATTTGCATTGTGTAGCTATTTAGGGTCGAATTCCAATCCTAAAATGCCTCAATTAAAAGATCTGCTTCACAGTTAGTGAAGCCAGGACTTCACCCACAGCATATGCATTTTTCTACTGCCAATTATTGTTAGAAGTAGTTCAGCCTTTGCCATTATCCAGATTTTCAGTTCTGATTTTCTCTTTAAGTCTAGTGACTGATTTGAGAAATAACTTGCAGAAATTGCCTGCATTTTGTTCTCTTGTAGGACAGTGAGTTTCCTGCCACAGTACTTTACTATTTTTTTAATTCTTTAGCCTTGCCTATAAAAGTGTTAAAATGACACGGTACCTTTAACACTACTGCTGCTTAGATACCCCAGCTGCAGATGGGCTGTGGGCAGTAAAACCTCAACTGGACAGATATACCTTGTTCTTTGCAGTCTAGGTGCTCAGCTTTCCAATGACTTCTGAAAATGCAAGGTGGGCAAGAACCAGACACACAGTTTCTAAATGGATTACTTGAGGTCCTTTCCATACCCTCCCTTGTCAGCAGTTTATATCTCTTGTGCTTTACTGCATCTGATCACATCTTTACTTTCATCCTCCTTCAACATTATATCCGCAGTGTGCTGTAGCAGTGTGACACAGTTTCAAACAATGCGAAATGAATGCTACATTCCACAGAAAGTGTGTTTCATATAAATGTTATTTCCTAGTACTATTATATAGTAATCAGGATACAATATATCATCGTCATTTTTTACTAACATATTAAAAGTGTGAGAATTAAGAATAGTTTATTTGAAATACTTAAGAATTCATATAATTGTAAGTGTGTGCAGCGGGTCAAGCACTTGCTAATAAAATGACTGTTCTTAACATAACTACATAAAAATAAGATCTCTGCTGTTTAGGAGGAAAGAGCTTTTAAAGCAATAGCAGTCAAATTTGTAACGAAGAGGAAAAGATGAGTGTATGAGTGTTGCGATGTTGATTGTGGGCAGCTGGTAGATTCCCTGGAAGATGACCAATAATCTCTGACATTACTCTAAGTAGCATCATAATAATTGATCTGAGAACTATTTGGACAGTCTTGTGGCATGATTACACTTAAGTTGAACTCTTTTTCCTGTTTTGACTATTTTAAATGTTTCAGTGTTGCCATTACATTTTCTGTGAGGAAGATCTCTCACATATGCTGGCTTGGCCCATTTTGGCTATTTTTTTTCATGGTTAGCTTGCTTTTCAGACCTTCTTTTCTGTTGTTTCCTGACACAACCTGGGTTTGAAATTTGGCAATACGCATCACTAATGTCCATATAATGCTGCTATGTCTGGCTTGTCTTCACAGGTGTTGGGGTGGGGTCAGGTATTGAAAGAAAAAAGAACAAAGCCCGTAAAGACTAGTGCCAAGTTTACTGAGCAGATGTGTCATCTCAAGACAGGGAAATCCTTCCTTTTTTGCATCTAAATTTTTAATGACAATCTCAAATACTAAATATGTTTCTTTTAATACTCAAACTTTAAACTGAGCTTTATCAATTGTTGGTGAAAAGAAAAGCAAAAGCATGGGAATTTCAAAAGGATCTAAAAAATTCAAGGTAGCAGGAGCATAAAACAGAAGACAGCTTCAAGAGTAGTTATTCCAAATAGGGGATGAATTGAGGAGAATTTAGACTAAGTTTGCTTCAGTGTAATTTAAGGAAATTTCTATGTATTTACCAAGGAAACAGTACTACCCTATTGGAAAAAGGTATGCACATAAGGTGTTGATGGTGAACAATTTCCAGAACAAGTTCAGTTCATTGAACTACAAAGATCTGAAAGCACTTTACAGACCTGATAAAATCTCCACTCTTCAAAAATGCCAAAAAAGGAAAAAAATTACTGACACACAAACTGTGGAAAAAAATATGTATTCCAATGATGTAAACATTACAGTCCTTATAAAAAGCATTGAGGATGTGTAAAGAATGGGATAAATATGCAAATTAACTCTGTTCTTATATGGTAGTGAAGTGCTGGGGCCTGAGTTGTGGGCCCTGAATTGCAGTTGATCTGTGGATGAGTCATAATCTAGCAGAATGTTTTGTTTTTTCCTAGTGGCTTCATGTTCCAGAGGCAGAACCTGGCCCATCTGTGTCTCTGTGGTTCTGCCCTCACTCAGGTGGTCATGGCTGGGGTGGTGGGCAAGGCCAGGATTATATTAACAAGGAGCTTGGTGGGGGTTGGAGCTGGTTGTATCTTGCTGAGCTCTATTGGTGGTGTCCTTCCATGTGAAGGGCTACTGAGGGAGCCATCTCTGTCTGTTATCCCCAGCAGGCAATGCTGGCACCACAGTGGGCAATGGAGGAGCTGGGCCCTGAGGAACCTGTGGCAGGATTATTTGAAAAAAGACTTCCAAGGGGATGTTGCTGAGTTCAGTGAGTTCAGTGCCTGTGTGGTCAGACAACTAATGGCAGCATAAAATGATTATGGCTGAAAGGGCGCAACAGGTAGGTGTGTGGCAAAACACAGAATGCATTAGAAGTTATTTTTTTGAGAGTTGTACAAGTTAACTTAATGTTCTTTCTTCTTCCCAGTTCACTCAGATCACCTGCAAAGTGTTGACTTGAACAAAGGGAAGAAAAGTAATGCTACAGGCAGGTTCTGAGAAGTAACAAGGTACCATTTCTGACTTGGTAAGGCATCCAGGGCAGCCCAGAGTGTGCATGGGGGAAGCTGACATGAACGACTGAATCTCAATTAGACATCTAAAAATCTGTATTTGGAAGGTGGTTCACTTTGGAGGTTCTCAGCTTGCCCTGCTCCATCTAGGTCGTCTCTGATACCCAACCTACCTCAGCACCTGGGCTGTGCAAAAACTCACTCCATGCGGTGGCAGAACAGTCCCTTGTACCAGGCTTTGGGGTGAAGATCATAGAATCACAGAATGTTAGGGGTTGGAAGGGACCTCTGGAGATCATCCAGTCCAACCCCCCTGCCAGAACAGGACCATAGAATCTAGGGCAGGTTGCACAGGAATGCATCCAAACAGGTCTTAAAAGTCTTCAGAGAAGGAGACTCCACAACCTCTCTGGGGAGCCTGTTCCAGTGCTCTGTAAACTTCACAGTAAAGAAGTTTCTCCTCATGTTGAGGTGGAACTTCCTGTGCCCTAGCTTGCATCCATTGCAGAGCACAAGTGAAAAGAGGTTACCCCTTTCCTCTTGACACCCAGCCCTCATATATTTATACACATTAATTTAGATCCCCTCTCAGTCTTCTCTTCTCCAGACTAAAAAGCCCCACGTCTCTCAACCTTTCCTCATAAGGGGTGTGTTCCAGTCCCCTAATCATCCTCATAGCCCTTTGTTGGACTTTCTCAAGTAGATCTGCTGCTTTCTCTTATACAACATACACACTGAAATGAAATCCTTAGCTACCTCCCTACTGACCATTTTACACATTAGGCTGTTTATTATTTACAAGGTTTAGAATTAGGAGACTCAATTGGAAATCCAGTGTGACCTGCTGTGTATTTGAACCAGTTAGCCATTGCTTGACCCCAGACCCATGATTCTACATTTAAAATATAAGGACAGCTGTGCTTGGACAAATGGAAATTTCAGCCAGCCTGCTCTCTTACCAGAGACTTAGAGACAGAGAACAAAGACAAGAAAGCTAGAAGCTGATACTTCCTCTATAGTGACTTTGTAACTAAGAGCAACTTGTGGGTAGGTCAGATGTTACAGCCACATCTTTTAGTAGCAATTAGGAGACCTTCTGCGTTGTATCAATACACATTTTCTTCCAGTAGATCCCAGTTTATTGAACAAATGGATTATTCTAAAGAAATGTCTGGTCCCTATCATGTTGTATTGTTCCACTAATCTCTCTGTGAGCACCAAATTTGATTACTCCTGATTAATATAGTAATATTGAACACTGTAAAGCATAATAACAATCCTTAAAGAATCCCACTAGAAACACACAGCCTTTCATAGTTTCCCTGTCAATACTCAAGTGCTTTCATTTGGCCATTTCTTAGCTGCATTAAATAGGAGATGCTCAGGAGATGAAAATGTTATTTTTAACAAGAATATTATGTCTTATTACTTTAAATGACTAACAGTATTCCCAAGAAAGTCACATCTGTAAATAACCTTTGCCACCTGAATTTGTAAGATGAAAGACTATGAGCTGTGTGGTTTTCTTGTTTTACGGGAGCTCCTCCATTGACATGAATGAATACTGAAGTACATACTGTCTCTTCCATTATTTTCCTAGGTATAATGTTAAACTAACCAGCTTGTAGTTATCCAGATTTCTGCTTGTCTATTTATTTCTTTTTTCAAACTCAGTACCTTCCAGTTCTTTGAAACATCATTATTATCAGCAGGTCATTAAAAATTAGCATCACTGGCACAAAGATCACTGTAGCTAACTCTTTTAGGATTCTCAACAGAAAGTTATCTAAGCAGGGTTTCTTTAAAATATTTTTCTAAAATAAATGCCTTCCTTTCAGCTAATGTAGTTCAGAGTTTCCTTTAGATTTTTGGAAGGAGCCATTCTGCAACATCACATATATTTTATTCTTTGGAGCTATCCTTTGTTTGGGTATATTGAATGCAATGAGGTCATGATCATTGGTTCCTAGGCAACGACCAACTTCTACTCCAGTGATTAATTCATCTTTATCCATCACATGAAGTCCAAAGCAAAGTAACCTTCTGTGTCAGAAACTTGTGATCTATAGTTTTTAGAAAGCCTATGACATACTTCATTAGTGTGAGACTCTGAGCCCATCTTCCAAACAGAAGTCTCACTCTGTAACATCTGTTTGTTTCCCATTCTTTATCTGTAATGCAGATATTAATATTTTTATGATAGACAAATAAGCTAATATTAATCCATTTGCTTTGAAATACTTTCTCAACTCTATATTTAATAAGAGAGATCTGATATACACATTTGCAAGTATGAACTACACATTTGCAAAGAGAAGAAAAACACGCTAATTTTGTGAAATATTTTGCATTTTTATAGCACCTTCATCTTACCATCCTAAATCGCCTTTAAAATATGAATTTACATACTTTTTCTAGAAATTTATGACAGTCGCTGTCACTGTTCTTTCCTCACTAAAGCATTGAGCCTGATAAAATGTTATTAGCTTGATTTCTTTTAAGTAGGGAAATTGAAGGGCAAAGTGGTTAAGTTCTGCATTTGAAATGTGGGCATCTCATCCATATTTAGGCACCTCTGTGGCCTGATTTCCAGAGTTGCTGAGCATCAGCGTGATCCCATTAGGGTAACTTATCAAGGTCATGCAAAACTCCTCCACCAGGAATAGTCCTGACTCCCTGATCTGTGTGTTAATTGTGTGTAAAATCAAAATTAAGATATCAACTCCTTTACAGATAAGAAAGGACAAAAAACCCCAGAGTTTCTAAAAAAAGAGATGGGCCATGTCCTTCCACCTCCAGTTTCTTCAGATCCATACAACTTCATCTCTACCAGTTCACAGACATACTATGCTGTTTTGCAGTTTCCCAAACTAACACTAGTCAAAGCACAGAAAAGTTAAGTTTTAAACAAGCTCTTTGAGGCTGCTGCCTCTTGTCTTGTTTTTTCTGGCTACGGGCTGCTCACCCTCCTCTGAGAGCAGCAAGGTCTGGTTGTAGGCCAGTCCCTCTGGTGAAAGGGTATGGAGGACCCACAGGCTGCTGTAGGAGAGGGTGGCCTGGGACAGATTTTAATGAAGCAGCATGAAAATGGAGAACAAATGCAGATTTATGTAGCAGAGAATAGAGAAAAGGAATGGCAGGAGGCAAAGCAGAATGATGGCAAGTTAATTATTCAACCTAGATGAAAAGTCCTATGAATCAGCCCCATGAAGCCTGTAATATGATTGCTGCATAACAGCAATCTTTTTTCTTATAGGGCTGGAGAGTGATGGGAATAGAGGCATTAATCCCTGAGCCACCAGGTGGGCAGAGAATTGAGATGCTGCCAGAGCAGGAGCACTGAAATGAAAAAGTTATGTTTAGAATGAGTTCACTGGAACATGACCCCATCTGCACAGAATTTCTTTCTTTTTTTCCTTTTCATTTTTGCTAAGTGACAGGAAGGTTCTGGGTCAGATTCCTGATGACAGAAAAAAGAAGCAGAGTGAAATAATTTTGGAAGAGCAGTTAACTGGGAAACAGGACTTGAGAAAAGCAACGTTGTCTGCTGTTTACCTCCTCCTCTGCTCTACTGCTCACCTTTGACAGAGGCTGGGGAGTGAGGAAGGAAAAAGAGATGGGGGCAAGAGGCACGCATTATCTTTACAGGTACTGAGTAGTCTGGCTTACTATATCCTGTCTGGTGTAGACTCTTAACTGCTTACCTTTCTTTTACCAACACCTTTAATTAATTTCCCTTAAGGGTCATCATGAGTATGGGAGCTAGGCTTTTTCGTTCCCCACTCTTTTTTAAAGTGAACTTACACACTAGCCAGATTTTCCGAAGCACACAACTCCCCTTTGAATCAGATTTTCCACCAGATGAAAGTGCAGAGGGAAAAAGAGGGTGAATGTAATTTCTTTTTTTTTTTAATCGAACAACTTTAAATTAGGCCCATTCCTACTTCAACTGTAAAGGAGCTGAGATTGCACCTTTCTCTTAAAGCTTGCTAGGTGAGAATTTTCCCTTGTGCTCCCACAGCTCCACTTACAGGGCTGCGCTTGGTCTGGGCTTATGTGATGTCAGCTGAAAGCCAGCCCACTGCTGTCCTGAACAGAAGATTTTCAGGGGGTGGGGGGCACGGCACAGTTCTCCTGGATTTTATTCTTGGGCTGCTTAGTTGGAGGGCCAACATGGGGGCTGCAGGGAGGAAGGTGCTGGTGTGCGATGGCCCTGTCACCCTCTGCTCCCCAGAAGAGCCCCATGCAGCCCTATGTACTGTCTCTCACATCTCTCTGCAGCACCAGACAGGGCATGTTGGTGCATTTACTCCAAAGGAATGGTTGTCCCAGATTGCGCTTCCAGACCATCATAGGCACAGAGGTGGTTTTGCTTCGTAGAGTAGCTCCCAAAGAGTCTAATTGTGGATGTGAAGAAAGCACTGGACAGTAAGCAGTTTCATGGAAGGCCTTTACCTCAGTGCAGTTATGATGACCCCAGTAGATGCGTTTTGCTAAAATGTAGCACACTAAACCTCTGTTGCAATGGCAAAAATAAACCTGCCTCTGATGAGATTTTGCCTCATTCCAGTTTTCTCACACTTGGGGATTCTCCTGAAAGTGAAAATACATGTTTTGTGTAGCTTACAACACAGGGAGCAGGTGCCTGTTGCCAAAATACAGGCCTCTCAGGACATTTTAGATGCTTTAAGGTAGCTAAGCCACGCACGTAGAGCTGGCAGAAAGGACTTCGGGATCCATGGGAGACTCATGCCCTTCTAAAGTCATGACTGGAGGCCATACATGCTACTCTACAGCATCTCAAATAACATGAGAGGCCTATACTGAGGCAATGGGAGTTCATGGTAGGTGAAGACTGCAGGATCCAACTGTGTTAAACGTCTTAAGTACCATCATTCATGTGTTTTATGTGTGTGTGTGTGAAAAACCAGCAGGAAAGGCACAGAAATGATCTATAGTAACACTGATCTGGTCATTCTCAGCTTTGAGTTGCACACTGCTTTTACTTTTTGATATGTCCAAATTTGGAACTTAGGAGAAATTAAGATTGCCCAAATGAGTATTACTAGAGATTGCCTGTGAGGAGTCATAGTTAGCTGCCACAGCTGCATTCACCCTAATGTTAAAAGGGGTGGTAATCCCATGTGCTCTTGGCTGTCTGCTGCATCAAACCTGTTTTAAACACTCTCTTCTATAGTGGGGAAAGTCATGAGCCCAAGCAAAGGGAACGAACAGTTACTACAGCCATAGGACAATCACCCTGCACAGGTAGAATGGGTCCAAGCACCATGTCTACCTTATTTACTTTTCCCACTCCCTATCTGCTTGTAAAAGTTATATTTCATGCAATTTAATAGCCTAAAAAAAAAAAAAAAAATCATTTTCGCAGAGAAGTGAAACTGGCAACTGGCTATAAATGTAGAACACAAGCAAATTTCCTAGATTTCCCACTGCTGGATTTTGCTGACATATGAGTCTGGAAGGATTTTCAAGGTTTTCTATATTAACTAAAGCAAAGTTTTTGGAAATTCATCGAGTGCTAAACCATTAGCACAATTGAAAAGAAAATATTACAAAACCAAAACAAAACCCTACTAAAAGCGTAACACTGAACTGAGAAAAATTTTTGCTTGCTTCCTCTGCAAATGATTTATTGACCTAAAAACAGTTTGTGATTTATCAGGCTGGTATAGAACTTGAGCTCAAAGCTTTTAATCAACATTGTTACTATTCTGAAAAGATTCAAAAGGAAATACGGTAATTTAGTGTTAAGTAAAGAAAGAAGAAAGAAGATGAATTAATGCATCAAGAACAAAAAAATAGCCACAAAGCCTAATCTGATTTTGACATCATTTTAATCCCATATCTGTACTGAAAACCAGGGATAGTTAAACTTGCTTGTTCAGAAGTGATCAGAAACAGGTATTCTTTACTCACTTAAAGAAAACTAGTATTGTCTAGTCTCTTGCTCTCCTGTTTCTTGTTTACTGCACAGTCTACACTGCCAGTGAAATGAATTCTTCACTCCCAAACAACTGTTTGTGAACAAAGAAGGTTGAATTTTTAGTCCAGAAATTGCACCTCCATACACAGATTCTTCCAGTATTTTATTGATCTTTCACAGATGAAAAGGAAGAGTTTGATGGAAGAAGGAAGAAATTTGGGGTTAACTGACAAGAAAAGCATTGAGAAGATCATATGGTTTTACCTTCTATGCTTCTCTGCAGAGTGTAGAATAAGACATGAATGAAGTTTTGCTTCAAGATTCACTGAGACTGCAGAGACTCCTAAGAAGAAATTGTTCTTGATGACAAACGTATTAGGAATGGCTAGAAAGCAAGAAATATTTTGCAGGCTTCACTCTTTTTCAGTGTTCCATGCTGTGATCAGCCTAAAACCTTCCTGTAGTAAAAATAAGAAATAGGGGGAAAAACATTAATTTCTTTCAACATCTTCTAAAAATGACAAAAGAGATGCAAGTGGCATGTCTGGGGCCTACTAGTTAAAACTTTTATCAAGGTCAAAGTATATGGAGAAGACAGATTCAGAATTCTCTGCTTCCATCAGCTTGGGTCCTCTGCCCTTCCCCAAGCCTGTTCAACATCTTTGTCAGCGACATGGACGACGGTATTGAGTGCACCCTCACTAAGTTTGCCGACGACACCAAACTTTGTGGTGCCGTGGACTCACTTGAGGGAAGAGATGCCATCCAGAGGGACCTTGATAGGCTTGAGAAATGGGCCAGTGCAAACTGCATGAGCTTCAACAAGTCAAAATGCAAGGTCCTTCACCTGGGTCAGGCCAACCCTAGGCACAAATACAAACTGGGTACAGAGTGGGTTGAGAGTAGCCCTGAGGAGAAGGATTTGGGGGTGTTGATAGATGAGAAGCTCAACATGAGCCGGCAGTGCGCTTGTGCAGCTCAGAAGGCCAACCGCATCCTGGGATGTATCAAGAGAAGCGTAGCCAGCAGGTCAAGAGAGGTGATTCTCCCCCTTTACTCTGCTCTTGTGAGACCCCACCTCGAATACTGCGTCCAGTTCTGTTGTCCCCACCAGAAGGGAGACATAGATCTGTTGGAGCATGTTCAGAAGAGGGCCACAAANTCCACTGATAGGACAAGGGGTAATGGGTTTAAGTTGAAGGAGAATAGATTTAGATTAGATCTTAGGAAGAAATTCTTCAGTACAAGGGTGGCAAGACTTTGGAATAAATTGCCCAGAGATGATGTGGCTGCCCCCTCCCTGGAGGTGTTCAAGGCCAGGTTGGACAGAGACTTGAGTAGCCTGATCTAGTTGGGAGGCGTCCCTGCCCATGACAGGGAGGTTGGATTAAATGATCTCTAAGGTCCCTTCCAACCTAGGCCATTCTATGATTCTATGATTCTATGAAGCCTGGACAGTAGGAAACTTTCCCAGCAAAAGCCTTATCTTTGTTGACACATTTCCATGAAAAAAACTTCAGTATTGATCACAAACACTTTCTCATGAAGTAAATAAATAAAATTCCACACTAGCTCTGCTCAGTGTTGCCCCTCGCCAAATGTCAGACCAGATAGTCTTGACAGTATTTTTGGACACAGGAGCTGTCCTAGAAAAGGACTCAGTTGTGTTCTTAAGCAAAGCTCGATGACAGATACTGGAGAGGAAATAATCAAACTCCTATACCATACCTGAGCAGGTAATCCTCATAGGAAGAAAATACACATATTTTTCTGCTGCTGATGAGCTCATCCCATGAGCTAACAAGATTTATGATAGCCCTTGATCTTTTTATCTTGACTGGTAGTTTGCAGAGCCTTTAATTATGCAGAAGTAGCAGATTTTTTTGTGAGGTCTGTGAGCTGCAGGGCTGGCTAATGGAAGATGTTAGCCTCGGTTTTTGTGAACCTTTTTGAAAGCAGTTTTGAAGACAGGTAAATAGCTCAGAAACAGTTATTAGGTATGCAGATGTGGCAACCATTAGTTCATACCCTGAACTATCTCTCACTCTTTTTCCCTGGAAAGAAAGGTCTTTCCCATATTCCAGGGCTGTTTTGCCCAGGCAGGGGTGGACTGCTAGTTTTCCTTATGTGAGTTTGCTTTTGCTGGCAAGGTAAAGGAGTGATGGATATTGATACAGATTATTTCAGGGAAGATCCTTACCAAAAGCAGGCAAACCTTTGCATGTACTATGAGCCTTTATTTTGTCTGTAGCAGAACATAGAAAAATGTTGAGTCACTCATCACTTTAGAGATGTTGGCAAGTATACATTTTTGCCATGTTAAAGCATCTTGAATTTTAGATTGCAGGAATCTCCATCATCCACTCTACCTTTCATTAAGAAAGGGTAGCAAAAGCAGGTAGGACAGCAGGAAGATATTACAAAATAGTCTAAGAGGGAAGTGTTATAGCAAAACAAATAAGCAATAAGGCTAAATCTTAATTTTGAAAGAGTTGTCAGATAAATATCACCCAAAATCTAACAGGCAAATTGAAGGTAAACACTTGGAAAGCAATTATATTCAGTAAGAGAAAGGAAAAATAAAGACATTAGTTTTCAAAGCAGGCAGAAATTTTCTAGTTCTTGCCTGCATTTGCATTAGAATATGGCCTAGGTTGTTTTGATTAGAAACCTGAGATCCTAGGTTGATGCATGCAATAAAATGCTATTTCTAATTTTGTATTCTAAAAACAAATACATAAATTAAAGAAAATTAAGGGTTTGTCAGACAGAAGGCCTGTGCTGGCCTGTAGAAGTTTCTGTTCCCCAGCTGTCAGACAAGGGTCCTTCATTTGAGATGTGGTAGCTGAGTGAGATACATTGCTGCACTGTGTGGAAAAACAGGATTGGCTGATGGTGGTTCACATGTATTCACGTTACTTTGCTTCACAATGGGATAATAGCACACGCACAGTGAGCTGACAAAGCCTGGAGCAGCCAGATGGATTATGCCCCTCGTATCGTGTCACAGCCTGGGAGGCTAACAGTCACAGCATGATTTATCTCCATAAACTCCATGAAGTATCATTCTGGGCACATAATCTGCAAAGCCATGTCTCCAGATCACAGAGTCATGAGGAAAGAGCAAAATAATGAAGGATTTGGTTTATTTACATATGGAATAAATATCAGTGCTATAAAAATAATGACTAGGAAAAGATATACATATGAATATTTGAAAGACACAAATATTAGAAATATTAGAAAGGTTAGTGCTGCATCCTGGAAAAAAGTTCTTATGTCTTGATTATCACAGAAACTGCTCACAAACAGCTTGCAGTCAATGAGCTAGACCCAGCTGTGCTTGATATGATCCCATATGCAGCTTACAGCAAGTAACTCAGGTTTTTGCATCTCTGACTCAGAACTTATCTATTTCATGGGGGGCTGTTATGAAACTCAATTAACACTTGCAAAGTTTTTGGATGGCAGTTATGGCATAAGTGTGAGGTATTATATAAGGGCATGAAAATAAGGCCAGTGATTATCAGGGAAATCCTGATTATCAGGCAAAAAAAATCCCAACAATGTCATCTGTTAGATTGGGGAATAATGCTGTAGGGGAGGCAGTGGATGACTCATTGCTTGAGTCAATTAATTCTGGGCTGGATGTGGCACCAGCAAATATAATGTAGGGCACAACTTTCTAGTAGGGAAGATACGGTACACATGACCTGATTTCTATGATCTTATGCTTGACTCTATAACCAACCAAGATTATATGAGCTCATATAAGCTTTACATCATTTCTCATGTGTTTCTCGTGTGTTTAAGGACTCTCAGGACATTGTTGTGGTCTGTGCTCAATTGATGAATACTTAATATACTAAAGTACTGGAGATCATTAGCATTCCTGAGGTTGTCTGGCATGCTTTGTTTATGCAGCGTGGAAATGGGAAATATTTCTTTCAGCCTTTATGAGATATTGGCAGTGTCACCTCTTGTAACCATCAGCCTAACAATTATTTGACAAAATATGCTGATTATTGAAATTGCACCGTTAGTATGCGTGTGTGCCAGAATATTATTAGGACCTAGAGCCTGCACCATATGGAGGACACAGATCATATGGTGGATGCTGTGCAGCTGCTTGATTCTCCTCCTCATTTCCCTAAATCGCAGAATTTGAGGACCAACCTGACCTTGTTAGCATAGATATCCTTCATGACTGGGTATCAACACAAGTTTTTGCTCCTCCTGAAACAGCTTATTGCTCTACCTATGCCCGTGATAAAATCTGGGGATGGATTGCTTGGTTTTAAAAGGTTTGTAGAGAGGAGGAAAATAACACGCTTCTGTAAGGTGTTGCTCATAAATTTCTACTCCAGCCACATCCAGCCCATCTAGATGAAGTTTTTTGGTAAGGAGCCCAATTGTCTTGCTTGTTTATACCATGAAAGGCACCAGGTGCCCCTCTAGAATGATTTAGATTTTTGGCATCTCTGTGAAATCCCAGTGACAGATCACTCCACTGCAGGCTTCCTTCAGATTCACAGCCTTCTTCAGGATCAACCCCCTGCTCCAACATGGGGTCCTTCATGGGCTGCAGGCAGAATTCTTGCCACTGTTGATCTCTGAGGTCTACAAGGCCTCAGCTTGCCATCTCACCACAGGCTGAAGGAGAATGGCTGCTCTGGTGTGCCTCCCTCCCTCCTTCCTCACTGACCTGGGTGTCCGCATAGTTGCCACTCTCCTGTCCCACTTCTCTTCAAAACAAAAGAGCTCCCAAAACAAAATGAAATTGCTCAACAGGTTTTCTCCTCTTAAAAATTTTATCACAGAAATGCTGATGGGCTCAGCCTTGGCTAGAGGCAGGTCTGACTTGGAGCTGGGGGAGCTTCTTGAAGATTCTTACACAGGTTATGTCAGTTGCCCTCTCCCCACCCCAAGGGACACCACATGTCATCAATGTCCATCTGGAAATCAAGCTATGACCACTACCTTCTGGATGAAACCATCCAACTAATTTGTTATCCACCAAACATCAAATCCATACCTCTCCAATTTAGAGGGAAGGATGTTGTGGGGGACCAAGTCAAAGGCCTTACAGAAGTCCAGATAGATGACATCCAGAGCTCTTCCCTTGTCCACTGATGTAGTCATTCCATTATAGAAGGCCTCTGAGCTGGTCAGGCAGGACTTGCCCTTGGTGAAGCTATGCTGGCTGTCTCAAATCACTTCCTTGTCCTCCATGCGCCTTAGCATATCTTCTAGAAGGATCTATTCCATGATCTTCCTAGGCACAGAGGTGAGGCTGATAGGTTGGTAGTTCCCGGGGTCCTCCTCTCTACCCTTTTCAAAAAGGAGTGCAATGTTTCTGTTTTTCCAGTCACAAAGGATTTCACCTGACTGCTGTGACGTTTCAAATATCTTCACATCAACTCACTTGCACTTGGTTTGTTGTTATGGTTGTCTTTGCAGACTGCTCTACCTCCCCAGGTCATGCTCGAGGAGTTGCACCATATGGAGGGGTGATCCTCATCAACGATTACAAAGTCACGACCAGCCAGCCTCCTGGATGTGGACAGCCTGAGGCCAGCCTGTAGCAACCAGCCAGACATGACAATGCTGTTGCTGATGAATGTCTGTTGTGGTGATCTCATGGTGATGTGATGACATTAAGTTGAACAAACAAAGTAGTGGCTTATTAACTCATCAGTAAACATTCAGGTTCACAGAATTATGTGGAAAGAAAAATCTGTAAAATGATTTAATTTAACAGGAAGCTCCTGATGACAAGACTGTATTAATTACAACTTCTCACAGCCCAGCAGGTACAAAATCAGAGACTGGAAAAGTTTCAAAAGGGTGATAGAAAGAACCATCCAAGCTGTAGGAGGGTTGGGGTTTTTTTTTCTCTGAAGGGTAACCCAAGCCACTTTGAATGGGAATTATTAATATTTGTTCATTTATAAGTTGAAATTAAAAAATACATTCTGTAATATGCAGGACATCAGAAACACACACTCAATGCATTTGTATGCACCATCGTTTCTAAACCTCACTTAAATTAATGGATTTATAATTGATAGCTTTCAATGTCTAGTCAGCATTTCGTAGGAAAGAAGGCTACATAAAACAGCTTCATTCAAGGCAGGTCCTGTTTTCATCACTATACAGAGGTGGGAATTCGGCTTAGAAGGATAGCTCCTTGTTCTTGGGGCTGTTTGAATACAGCACTTCTCACACAATATACCTGAAAGTATTTTTTGACAATGTTATTGATGTAATTGCTCATCATTATTGATGAATCATCTCCACCCCATAGTAAGCCTTAGAAACATTATTTCTGTGATGATTCTTTTAGCCCCAACTTTGTTCAGAAAGAAAACTTCTAATAGAAAAGGGCTTGTATCAGCTTAAAAGTGGTAAGCCTCCAGTTTGACAGAACTGCTTCAGTTTTCATGTTCCCAACAGCACCCTACTAAGCTTTTTGAGCAGCTGTGTTAGCACCAAACATCTTTCAGTGACATTTTCTGTGAGAGAGCTCAGCTTTCTTCTGCAGTGCAGGCCTGCAGTGATCACAAAGCATTTACAGAGCTGTTACTTCAAAGTGACTATTGCAACACTGAGCAACCTCTACCCGTACTCCTGGTTATTGCTACTAGACTGATTCCTGCCCACTAGCTGGAAGACCCTTGTAGCCCCATTCAAAATTCAGTTTCTTCTTCCTCCTGGAGAGCAACACATGATTATATCATTTGCAGATTAATTTTTTCTTGGCATTCACCCATACACAGAGGACTAAGAATTTCCACTAGCCTGTCTTTGTGGGAGAATGAACCCAGGAAAAATTTTATCCTCTTTCAGCACCACTATTATAATCCTTTGTGCATAACATGATTACTTATGGAAGTATTCTTGGATTTTTATATTTCATTCTCCCTTCACATCCAGGACCTTGTTCTACCTTAGCAGCCTTTTTTTCACATCTCCAGGTTCATCTCTCCTTCTCATTTCCAACTACAGAGGTATTAATGCATGAACCAGCTAGCTTCTCCCCCTGATATTTGTATCTTCTTTCCTGATCCCTCCTCTTGGTCTCTCACAACTCACAGTCAATCCAGTGTGCAGCTGACAAAGTCCTTTCCTACTGGTCTGACCTCATCCCTCTCTCCCCCAAACCTCTGCTTTTGCCAGACCTTCTTCAGCATCTGTGTCAAGATTCAGCTTGCTGGGAGATTCTTTCACTCTGCCATTATGTGACAGCATCTCCTCTTCACTCCTTACAGAGAGCATTCCATGCCAATCTCATATTCTTTGCATAGTTAGCCATCAAGTTTTTACAAAATAAAAATTGTTCTGGCCAATCTAGGACAATTTTTAAAATTATTTTCTCTTTTTTTGGGGGGGGGCTTTTTTTTAATGTTTACAGTTTTTTTCTGGCAAGAACCTATAGTCAGAGTCTAGATTAAATGTGTCAAATCATTTATAGCATTATTATGCAGGAGAAGTGTATATAATTTGTGGAGGAAAAATTTGCAGTTGTGGTGATACACAGTATGTGGGCTAATTCCTTAGTCCTTGCAAGCGGAGAATTCTTTCTTAGAGGTCAGCACAATCAAAATCACATCTCTAAATCTTCACAATTATTACTTGTATTATTTTAATTGGAGGAATAACCTTGCTCCTTTGAATCTTGATTGAGTTACCAACTGTAAGATATCATTATGTGTTGGTTTGGAGCACCTGCTGATGGCTCTGTATCAAGCCAAATTAGATCCTTTAGGGATGCTAAAAACATAGGAGTCAGTGACTCACTGACTAGCAGTGTGATGTGATATGATATGATATGATATGATATGATATGATATGATATGATATGATATATCACCTGCTTGTAACTTTTAGGTCAGTGGTTCAGCTCAAGAGGTACTGAAAGTCTTCACTGAAAAGCTTGGACTGTGCATGCTGCTCTGTCTGCCCACAATAGTCATAGAATCACAGAACCATTTATGTTGGAAAAGACATCTAGGATCATCAAGTCCAACCTTCGTCCAACATCACCCCCACCTAGACCATGTCTTGAAGCGCCACATCTACTCATGTTTTGAACACCTCCAGGGATGGTGACTCCACCACCTCCCTGGGCAGCCTGTTCCAATGTCTAACCACTCTTTCAGTAAATAGTTTCTTCCTAATATCCAATCTGAACCTCCCCTGGTGCACCTTGAGGCCATTACCTCTTGTCCTGTCATTAGTTCACACCTGTGTTTGGTGTGAGCAGGTGAATGATCTGCTCAGCCTGGTGGCGGAGCTGCAGGAGGAAGTGGAAAGGCTGAGGACTATAAGGGAGTGTGAAAGGGAGATAGATTGGTGAAGTCAGGCCCTACCATTCCTGAGGTAAGGGCAGCAGGTGGAGGCTCCACTAGAAGGAGAGGAGCCCCTTCCCTCTTTCCACCAGGTAAAAGGAGGGGACCTAAGAGATGGGGGGGAATGGAAACAGGTGCCTCATCAGGGAGGCAGGAGAGTCCCCTCCCAGCCTCCCTCACCTCCCCAGCTGCCATTGCACAACAGGTATGGGGCTCTGGAAATTGAGGGACAGGAGAATGAGGATGGAGATGCAGCTCCATCGAGGGAGTCATCCAAGGTGAGTCAGTCTCCCCCATGCATCAGGACTACTTCTATTAAGATAAAAAGGAGGATAATTGTAGTGGGAGTTTCCCTTCTGAGGGGAATGGAGGGCCCCATATGCTGACCAGACCCATACCACAGGGAAGTCTGCTGCCTCCCTGGGGTCTGGATTGGAGATATTACTCACAAACTCTCCAGTCGGGTATGGCCATTGGACTATTATCCACTCCTGGTTATTCAGGCTGGTAGTGAAGCTGCAGTGAGGAGTTTGAAAGCAATTAAAAAGGACTTTAGGGTGCTGGGGAGATCGCTTGACAGCTCAGGTGCACAGATTGTGTTGTCCTCAATCTCTCTAGTAGTGGGAAAGAATCCTGAAAGAAGGAGAAAAACCCATTTGATCAACATGTGGCTTAGAGGCTGGTGCCACAGACACAGTTTTGGATTCTTTGATCATGGGGAGCTTTACGCTGCACAGGGTCTGCTGGCAACAGATGGATTTCATCTGCCCCAGAATGGAAAAAGGATGCTTGAATATGAGCTGGCTGGGCTCATTTAAAGGGTTTTAAACCAGGTCCAAAGGGGGAAGGGGATAAACCTGGGCTTGCTAGAGTTGAGCCTAAGGGTGGCAGGCCACTGTTGGAAGGGAAATTGACAGCCCGGCTCAAATGCATCTTCACTAATGCATGCAGCATGGGCAACAAACAGGAGGAGCTGGAAGCCACTGTGCGACATGATGGCTATGACATAGTTGCCATCACAGAAACATGGTGGGATGAC